>JAHHUM010002087.1:0-92003 GCA_036173005.1 Crenichthys baileyi
CGGTTGTTTTTATTTTTGTTAGTTTCCTGATTTCCTTTTTTTTAGTAAATTTTTAATCTATTCAATTTTTGGCCGTGGGCGGGACACTGTCTTAATGGGTAATGGGGGGTAGCAGTACAAAAGTGCAGAGAGAGTATTAAACTACGACCTTGCCTTCCTGGTCTGAACCCTGGGTGTCAGAGGTTGGAGAACTAATAAATTCGGCCAGATTCCTAGAAAGAAGAGCTGCTCCATCAAAGTGGGAATGGGTCCCGTCTCTCCGGATCAGACAAGGTTTTCCCCAAAATGTTCGCCAATTATCAATGTGAGCCCACATTGTTTTCTGGACAACACCTAGACAGCCAGCGGTTGAATGACAGCATGCGGCTTAACATGTCATCACTGGTTAAATCGGGGAGGGGACCAGAGAAAATTACGGAGTCCGACATTTTTGGCAAACTTACACACCGAAGCAACACTAACTTTAGTGACCTCTGATTGACGTAACCGGGTGTCATTGCCGCCAGCATGAATTACAATCTTACTGTATTTACGTTTATCCTTAGCCAGCAGTTTCAGGTAGGATTTGATGTCGCCCGTTCTGGCCCCTGGCAGACATTTGACTATGGTCGCTGGTGTCTTTAGTGCCACGTTTCTGACTATGGAGCTGCCAATTACCAGAGTTGGCTTCTCAGCGGGTGTGTCGCTGAGCGGGGAAAATCTATTAGAAACGCAGACGGGTTGGTGGTGGCATTAAACTTTGTCCACCCAAATGTGAGCTCATTATCTTGGACGAATGGTTTCAGGAGAAGGTGTCCAGATTGACCCAAAAGATTTGGAAGCTGTAATAGCTTTAAAGGAGAAGAAACCCAACACAATTGGAGATGTTTGGACATTACTAGGTTTCCTTAGTTATTACCAATCCTTTAACCAAGACTTTTCATGACTGGCAGGACCCTTGTTTGAATTCATTATTTGCTATTTTTATTGAACAACTAGCGGCAGCAAGCCGGCAAACTAAAGACATAACATGCATGAATATTGAATGTAAAATCACTCTTTATGTGGATGATGTCTTACTTTTTCTCCAGCATTCCCAAACCTCTTGCTTCTCAAGAGTTTGAGATTGTTCTATAAATTAGTTGAAATCTACAGTTCTTCCAATTAATTGGTCTTTCCACAATTCCATTAATACACAACTGCAGTCAGGGAATATTACATATTTGGGTATTAATGTTTCTCTTAGATTGGCACATTTAACAAAACTAAACCAGATCCCGTTTTTAAAAAAAATGGAAGATGATCTCGCTAGTTGGAAACCTCTGCCTATATCACTCATGGGCAGCGTTGCTTCAATAAAAATGACGGTCTTGCCAAAAATTAATTAGTTATTCTCAATCATCACAATTAAACCGTCATCTGACTAGTTTAGATCTCTGTTCTCCTCCATCACTAAATTTCTTTGGAAAGATAAACCCTGCGTATTGGCTTAAAAATGCTACAGAGGACCAAAGATAAAGGAGGACTAGATCTGCTTAACTTCCACCATTACTTCTTAGCCAACAGGCTACAATACATCTCAAAATGGTTTAAACACAGTCCTCTACATGAACCCTGGCTAGATGTAGAGCAGACATTATGCAATAATATTAGGATTTCAGACCTTCCATTTATTAGCTCAAATATAAAACAACATGCATGTTTTAAAAACCTCAATATCAGCTCCTCTCTGACAGCATGGTGGGAATATCTAAAAATGGCAGGATCTTCAGTAATCCCATGAAGACGTACACCCATCTGGAACAACCCTGACATCCCACAAAAATTAATAAGATAAACTTTTTCAGATTGGAAGAATAAAGGAATTAAATTTTCGGGGAATATATTTCTGAAGGAATATTCAGTTCATCCCATTTAACCAATTAATTATACATTATGGGATGGAGAAGAATACATTTTTAGAATATCAACAAATTAAATCTACAATAAAAAAGAGATTTTAGCTCAATAACGTTGGGTTACAAATGCCATCAAGTGTACTAGAGTTCCTTAATCTCAAACCCCCCAAATGACTAAAATATATAGGAGACTGTATATTAAAATATATATTCATCTAAAATAGATAAATCGATATCCCTTCCTATTACAATTAAATCGGAGGTGGATTTATCAGTCAGGCAAACATTCTTGTCTCAGATATGTTTAAGAACTTTTAAATTGACTAGTAATCCCAGTTTACAATTAATACATTATAAAATCCTTCATAGAGTACACTATACAGGTCAGCGGATGTTCGGGATTAGTTTTGCTTACAGTGCACAGGTGCAGTTTGCTTGTTGGGAAATTTAGGTGATGTCACCATGGAGAAAAATTCAATTCACATGGTTTTCACTGCCTTATGTATCGCTACGAAAACTGTCCTCATGAGTTTGAAAACAAAAAATGTTCTTAGTATTAAGCAGTATAGAAACCTTTTGGTGGATTACATAAGTCTGGAGACAACCTCTGCCTCCACATTAGCTCAATCTCTCGCGGCTCCTTTGATTGGATGAATAGGATAGGATGGAGCCAAAGGTCCAGGTCCAAAGGTTGGTTCAGGGACATCCTAACCTTTGGCTTCATTCTGTTGGGCGTTGTTGCGGATACCCAAACCCAGACACCCCCTGGGCGTGGGGCCCCTGGACTGGGATCATGGCTGACCCTGGGGGTATGTTGAAATGGTTTTATGCCAGTGCATGCGCTGGCGGCTGGCCCTGTCTCTGAAGCCCTTAGTGCATTGGTGGGCATAGGGGCCTCCTGAACTGGTAAGGAGGTACCATCTCACTGCAGGTGCTCTCGCCTTCAAGGACTGCTTTCTACTTGCGGGGATAGGGTATGTGGGAGGGGGTGGGGCAAAGTCAATTGTTGGGACGCAGCCATGGGTTACAACATTAAAGTCCAGTAAGAACGTTTCTGGAACTTTCAAAATAAATCGCATTAACCTTCTTCCAGCACAGCCAGGAACAAGAGGGGTAACAGCGGACTTCCCGTGACGTCACTATTTGAATAAAAACCCTGCATTCCAACAAACAGACCTCTTCCACACAGGTCCCCAGCGGAGCTGGAAGGAGAGACAGCGCACTAATGTCTCCTTGCTGGCAAGCAGACATGACTCTTCAACTTGGATCCAAAAGTAACTACGATTACATGCAAAAAGTTAAGTAATGATTTGCTGTTCGAGTATCTAGTATTCATTCATATAAAGGGTGTAATGAGACAAGCGTGACTTGACATTTTTTCTGAGGCCTCCAGAAGCAGCCCTAATTGAAGTGGATTTTCCCCACGGCCTGGAAAAGAGGGCCGGGACCACATCGCACGCCTTCCTAATTGCACATCCAGGTAGCGATTGCGATAGCGCATTGCGGCCACTCAAGGAGACGAACGTGCCTTTATGGTACGGTTTGGCTGGGCCAGCTAAAAACCCTTCCCCACAGCAACGGAGGTTAGCTGCAAGTTAACCCTTTGTTTACCCACATGTGGATGTTTTCCTTAACGCCCAGGACAACTTCTGGTGGCCCTCTTGCTGGTTGAGTTTGTCCCGTCTTGGTGTGAGTATGATGCTCAGTGGTGCTCTGTTGCGCTTTTGGGGGTAGGCTGCGGGTGGTGTTGCACGGGGCCCTTGCCTTGCCATCACGGAGCGCTGTCTGGTGGCAGGCAGGGTGCGGGAGGGGTGCTTGAAGCATGGCTGGGTGTGGAGCTTGCGCTGTGTGGATGTCTCTAAATTGACTTTTTGGGGATGGAGCTCTGCACTCCCTGTGCTCTGGGGGCCTTTGGGTGTCTGTGGCTCAGATCTCCTCTGTGTCTGTCTAGGGTCCAGGGGGCAGGTCTGTGGCCCTTCGCATTTGCCATTGCATATTTTTATGGAGAAAGCTTATATACATAAGTGCACTAACACTTACACCCACAGGTGTTTGAATTCAGGTGTTCACAGATACACAGATGTTCTATATTGAGCACCAAATACATCTTGCATTTATTAGTACTGTGCACTTGTAACATTGCTGTTGTATATGTTTCTGCAGGTGTAGGAGCAGTCTTCTATGGTGTTATCTGGTATTCCCTTCACCCTTCTTTCTCTCAATTTTTTTCTCCTTCTCTACCTTTTTCCATTGCCCGACCTCTCTCTCTTTCTTGCGTCTTTTTCTTTTCTTTTCCTTTCCATTTCTGTCTTTGTGCCCATTGCAATTGAAATAATCCCAAAGCAGTTTCTAATGAAGTTTTATAAATATATATATATATACAGGGATTGGACAATGAAACTGAAACACCTGTCATTTTAGTGTGGGAGGTTTCATGGCTAAATTGGACCAGCCTGGTAGCCAGTCTTCATTGATTGCACATTGCACCAGTAAGAGCAGAGTGTGAAGGTTCAATTAGCAGGGTAAGAGCACAATTTTGCTCAAAATATTGCACACAACATGCACACAACATTATGGGTGACATACCAGAGTTCAAAAGAGGACAAATTGTTGGTGCACGTCTTGCTGGGGCATCTGTGACCAAGACAGCAAGTCTTTGTGATGTATCAAGAGTCACGGTATCCAGGGTAATGTCAGCATACCACCAAGAAGGACCAACCACATCCAACAGGATTAACTGTGGACGCAAGAGGAAGCTGTCTGAAAGGGATGTTCAGGTGCTAACCCGGATTGTATCCATAAAACCTAAAATCACGGCTGCCCAAATCACGGCAGAATTAAATGTGCACCTCAACTCTCCTGTTTCCACCAGAACTGTCCGTCGGGAGCTCCACAGGGTCAATATACACGGCCGGGCTGCTATAGCCAAACCTTTGGTCGCTCATGCCAATGCCAAACGTCGGTTTCAATGGTGCAAGGAGCACAAATCTTGGGCTGTGGACAATGTGAAACATGTATTGTTCTCTGATGAGTCCACCTTTACTGTTTTCCCCACATCCGGGAGAGTTACGGTGTGGAGAAGCCCCAAAGAAGCCTACCACCCAGACTGTTGCATGCCCAGAGTGAAGCATGGGGGTAGATCAGTGATGGTTTGGGCTGCCATATCATGGCATTCCCTTGGCCCAATACTTGTGCTAGATGGGCGCGTCACTGCCAAGGACTACCGAACCATTCTTGAGGACCATGTGCATCCAGTGGTTCAAACATTGTATCCTGAAGGCAGTGCCGTGTATCAGGATGACAAAGCATCAATACACACAGCAAGACTGGTGAAGGATTGGTTTGATGAACATGAAAGTGAAGTTGAACATCTCCCATGGCCTGCACAGTCACCAGATCAAAATATTATTGAGCCACTTTGGGCTGTTTTGGAGGTAAACTTGGTAAATCTGCTGGGCTGCTTCTTGACACTCAGACAACAATTCTGAGTGCTAGTCAGCCGAACAGGACACGTTAAAGAAGAAAAAAAGAGGAAGTACTTTTACTCTCAGTTTATTCAGTAGGAGTGTGCTGGGGTATTTTTACTGTCCTTTGGAGGAAATTACACCTACAACTAACAGTAAAACACAAACATTGAAAACATAAACACCAGCACATACCTGATACACCTCTTAAAGGTGACCATTTATGTTGCTAATAGCTGCTGGAAAAAATGTATGTGTGCATTAAGGAAATTATTTGTTCTGGCACATATCCAGAACAAATAATATAACAAGATCACTTTAAAATCTTTTGTTTATTTATTTATTTCTTTTTATTTATTTTATGATCTAAACTTTAAGTTGTGATTTGTAAGTATGGAAGCGAAGAGCACCCCTCCACCATAAATATCTTACTGTGTTTTCTCTTAGGATTTTTTAACATAATATCTAGTTTTTTCATGATAACGAGATGCTTGCCAAAGTAAAAAGGCTTCATTCATTTTTAGCTTTAAAAATAACTATGGTTTAAAACAGGTGGTTATTTTCTTCCTTTCAGGTTAATCTTTCAGTATATCTGTGTTTCAGACCAGTTAATGCTTGTTTTTGCTTCTACAGATCTTTCAGTGGCTACACTTGCTGCAGGCTGGTACATTTGGGTACTACTTATAGTTTACAAAATCCTTGTTACATTGTTTATTTTCCCGTTATTTTAACAGAAAAGGTCAGAGCAATCATGCTGAAAAGTTCATTAGTTTAATGAAATCATGGAATCTCAACGAAACATTAGTGTCTTGCTTACTTTTAATGTTTCAAAATCGGCAATAATCATGTTATAAGCATAATTCAGTATCATGTCATGCAAAAAATAAGCTAATAGAGGACTTGAGACTCGTTTCTTTAGTTGAAAGCAAAGAAATGAAACCTTTTTTTAAATTAATAATGGGATCATTCTGCATCGTTGCTTCCTTAAATGTCAAGTTTACAGTCTGAAATAGAAAATACGGATCTGCAATGTCTGCTAAATCTAATTTTAAATTAATTTGGATTAGATTCTCACAGATTCTGATGTGTCCAACATGCTTTGTAACACTGTCTCCTGTTGGTCTCTTGAGGTCATGTTATTATTAATTAAACAGTCAATAAACACATATTTCACACTATCATACTGATTTTTTCCTAGCTGATATCTTAAAGGTCATATGTTTCATGAAGTATGAATCTCGATAAAATTTCCACATGTTTTTGAAAACAGGGCAAAAACAGGCAATTTTCTACAAACTGCTTGAAAAGCGGAGTTTGAATTTCCCTCCCGAACTCTTGAAGGAGGCGGAGTGATGAGTGACGTAAGTGTTGCCAAAAAACACAGCCTTCAGTGCCTAAACCTGGCAATGAGTCATAGTAAAAAAAGGCAGGTCGACCTGCCTTGTTCATTACCAAAAAAAGACTACACTGAGCTTCTCAAACATGACTGCAATGAGGGTTACGGCTCATTTAGTAACTGGACAGTGGGAGCCTGGTGCGGATGTATGCACATGGAACAGGTAAAAGCAGAGCGGCATAACCCAGGCTGAAGTTAGCG
Organism: Crenichthys baileyi; assembly: GCA_036173005.1. Lineage (NCBI taxonomy): Eukaryota > Metazoa > Chordata > Actinopteri > Cyprinodontiformes > Goodeidae > Crenichthys > Crenichthys baileyi. The sequence continues at coordinate 6,939 of JAHHUM010002087.1, forward strand.
ATAAACCCGAAATGGTTACTCAGCACTGCATTTTACCGATAATTACCGATTTCTCCAGCATGACATGAGGTGAAGGTTTTACTTTAATGAGCATGGTCTCAACCTGGCTCCGGGACAGGTTCAAACTGGTACGGATGGATGGTTTTTATGTTTACCTCTGAAGCAAAATCGGACTCTGTGTCAGACACGGACATGCTAGCATCTGGATTGTTTCTCCAAAGTGACGTCACATAGCAACAGCCTTAGCAACAGGAGTTCTAATTATCAGCTCTGCCTTAGAGCTTGGTTTAGCAGGTTGAAAGTTGTAGTTTTTTTCATATTTTTTCATTACTGTTGTGAATAATCTGACTCAAAATATCGATTAAACATTGTATTAATGCAAAATAAGCAAAATGTACAATTTAATTTTTTTTTCCTTCATATGACCTTTAAAGACTTTTTGAATCTTTGAATTATCCTAAATACGTTATACTTGCATTAGCCACCACTGTCTATATGCCAAACAAACATGCAATTAATGAATTCATATGGAGGTACGTGCGATCAGGGTAAAATGTGGAGCAGCTGAGGCTGAAGGAAATCAGGGAGACTGAGGGAGGGAGACTAATGGAGCCACGAATGGAGCTGAACTAGGACATAAAGTAACTAGCAAACAAATAGGTAAAGTCTAACAGATCTAAAAGAGACCAAAAAGCTAAACACAAATAAACAAACTCATAAAGCATCACTTTTCTAACACAATGGGTGCAGGGAAATGAACTAAATAAGGTAAGACCTTAAGAACATAATAAAAAAACAAAGCAAGGATTAAAACACAAGCACAACAGGTTTTGTAAAACAAAACCCCAAACATCTTAAAATCCGACAGGCATATTCTGCACAGCAGATGACAGGCAGCCGGTGCTGGTTCAGATAAACTATCCCAGCCCATACAACAGAAGATCTTTGGTTTGATTCCATGTCACAACAGATTGGAATGAAGGTTGAGATACATACTAAATTACCCGAAATAAGGTTGAAGTTATTTTCCCTTATACATCTAATATCAATTCTCATCAATACATGTCTTGTCTTGTCTTAGGGTTTTCTGTTGGTTCAGGGACATTTGTTTTTATTTCATAATTGCATTATTTGTTTTTAATAAACATTCTTTCACTGAGAAATTATTCTTTTATAACATTATGCCTTTTACAAGAGGTACCTGAATGCACAAACCATCTAAAAATACTTGTCTGACCTTGCAAGCAAGATGACTTCTGTTTTGTTTTTATTAAGATGGACATTTATGTTTGTCCAGGATATGTTGTGATTGAGAAAAGGCAAAAGTGTTTCCCGGTTTTGTCTTTACAGGTAAATATATTTAAATATCTACACAGCAGCAGAAGGGTGAATCATACCTTCTACAAATCAAACAAAAATGCAGCAAACTCCTCCTGGGCATTAAAAATACATTACTGTGTTGGCTAAGAAAAAATAATGGAGACATGAACTTTACCAGACTCACCATGAACAATACTTCATGTCTATGTAATGCCTCTGCTTAAATGGCTACATTTACATGCAAGTATTGAATGAGGCCAGTTGTGTCGCCCAGTTGAGTATCTTTAGAGGTTGAAGCCTTTATTTCATGTCTGCTCATGTTCTTGCCTGAGCAGACAGCTTGACCTTTGTTGCTGCATGTCTCAGCCCTCTCTCTACTCACTATGTTGACACTCTCCCACTGGAAACAAGGCCATTAGTGCCAAAACAGACATATCTTGTAGTTCTTTAGTCTAATAGAGCAAAAAAGCGAGAACGCTTGGTGGCAGTACTGACTCTCATTCTGTGGGTTATTCTGGCTTTTCTGTTTGATGCCTGTTGCCTTCATCTGTCTCACCCATGTCACTGCTGGTACTGCCGCAGGCATCCTCACTGCTTTGCAGGCAGAAGGGACAGCAGCAACAAAAAGGGTTATATTTTTGAAACACTTTAATGCTCCTGCCTTGAGGGACATTTATATTCTTCAATGATTAGTTATAATGCTCTATCCATAACTATACTGCTCAAAATAATAAAGGGAACACTCAAATAACACATCCTAGATCTGAATGAATGAAATATTCTCATTGAATACTTTGTTCTGTACAAAGTTGAATGTGCTGACAACAAAATCACACAAAAATCATCAATGGCAATCAAATTTATTAACCAATGGAGGCCTGGATATGGAGTCACACACAAAATTAAAGTGGAAAAACACACTACAGGCTGATCCAACTTTGATGTAATGTCCTTAAGACAAGTCAAAATGAGGCTCAGTATTGTGTGTGGCCTCCACGTGCCTGTATGACCTCCCTACAACGCCTGGGCATGCTCCTGATGGGACAGAGGATGGTCTCCTGAGGGATCTCCTCCCAGACCTGGACTAAAGCATCCGCCAACTCCTGGACACTCTGTGGTGCAACGTGACGTTGGTGGATGGAACAAGACATGATGTCCCAGATGTGCTCAATCAGATTCAGGTCTGGGGAACGGGCGGGCCAGTCCATAGCTTCAATGTCTTCATCTTGCAGGAACTGCTGACAGACTCCAATCACGTGAGGTCTAGCATTGTCCTGCATTAGGAGGAACCCAGGGCCAACTGCACCAGCATATGGTCTCACAAGGGGTCTGAGGATCTCATCTCGGTACCTAATGGCAGGCTACCTCTGGCAAGCACATGGAGGGCCGTGCAGCCCTCCAAAGAACCCCACACCATTACTGACCCACTGCCAAACCGGTCATGCTGAAGGATGTTGCAGGCAGCAGGTCGCTCTCCACAGTGTCTCCAGACTCTGTCATGTCTGTCACATGTGGTCATTGTGAACCTGCTTTCATCTGTGAAGAGCACAGGGCGCCAGTGGCGAATTTGCCAATCCTGGTGTTCTCTGGGAAACGCCAAGCATCCTGCACGGTGTTGGGCTGTGAGCACAACCCCCATTTGTGGACATCGGGCCCTCATACCATCCTCATGGAGTCGGTTTCTAACCGTTTGTGCAGACAAATGCACATTTGTGGCCTGCTGGAGGTCATTTTGCAGGGCTCTGGCTGTGCTCCTCCTGTTAAACCTTGCACAAAGGCAGAGGCAGCGGTCCTGCTGCTGGGTTGTTGCCCTCCTACGGCCTCCTCCACGTCTCCTGGTGTATTGGCATGTTTCCTGGTAGCGCCTCCAGGCTCTGGACACTACGCTGACAGACACAGCAAACCTTCTTGCCACAGCTCGCATTGATGTGCCATCCAGGATGAGCTGCACTACCTGAGCCACTTGTGTGGGTTGTAGAGTCCATCTCATGCTACCACGAGTGTGAAAGCACCACCAACATTCAAAAGTGACCAAAACATCAGCCAGAAAGCATAGGTACTGAGAAGTGGTCTGTGGTCCCCACCTGCAGAACCACTCCTTTATTGAGTGTGTCTTGATAATCGCCAAAGATTTCCCCCTGTTGTCTTTTCCATTTGAACAACAGCAGGTGAAATTGATTGTCAATCAGTGTTGCTTCCTAAGTGGACAGTTTGATTTCACAGAAGTTTGATCTACTTGGAGTTATATTATGTTCTCTTTATTTTTTTGAGCAGTGTATTTAACAATCTATTTTCAGTCCTAATGTATGCTGTTTGGCAGTGTGTGTTTGACTGATTGACAGAAGCACAAAGAAGGGACAGGGACCAGCCTAAGTGCTTGATATTTGGTTGACCACAACTACCATTCCCTAGATGAGTAAAAAAAGTCAGATGCATTCTCACCTCCAGGGTATAGGGGATAGTTTTTTGACAAGTTTTCTTCGAATACTGACAGCCATTGATTGTATCTGCTGGTGTTGGCCATGATTTCCTAATCTCCAGAAAGTTGTGGGTGGAGCTAAGCCCTATTTAGAAATTCTGTTCACCTGGACAGGCTGCGCTCAGCAGGTTATAAATTAGACCAGCAGGATGCTGTCTCACTCTTTCTTCCCTAGCTGGCAAATCTTATGCCTGACATCCATTTGGTCAATATGTTCTGTGTGCATACTAATATGCAAACATACTCAGATATTTTATCTTCTTCATTAAAATAAAATTGTAAAATGTCATCAAAATCAAAATTTTTTAGGCATATTTTCAGCTACGGTTTTCAAAAATGTCAGTAATGCTTAAAAAGGTAGAGTGTTGATATATATCAGAATACAACATTGAGATTTGGCATCTCCCCCTAGAATTAGGCACATATAGTGTAAAGTACTGATTATATGATTTTGAAGGGATTTATAATAGACCAACACAAAGCATCAATCAAGTAGTGCATAAATATGAAGTGAAATGAAAATGATACATGGTTTCCAAATCGTTTTACATAGGACAATCTGATGACTGTGATGTCTATTTGTACCCTCTGAATTAATACTTTGCACCATCTGTCCCAACTCGAGGCTTGCTGTTTTCAAGCCATCATTTCTGTTGATTACTTCACATAAAAGCTTAGACATGATATTTAATTTTAGATTTTAATTTTTACAGAAATGCTGGCTTATTAATTAATAAATGTATGTATATATATATAAAATATAATATATATATATTATATATATATATATAAAAAATTTTATATTTTATATATATAAAATATATATATATTTTTTTTTTTTTTTTTTTTACCGGTCAAAAGAAAAACACCTTTCTTATTTAATGGTTTTCTTTATGTTTATGACTATTTACATTGTGTGTAGATTCTCAATGAAGGCATCAAAATGAACACATATGCAATTATGTAGCAAACGAAAAATTGTAAAATAACTTTAAATATGTCATATTTTAGATTCCTTAAAGTAGCCGCCCTTTGCTGTAATGACTGAAATATGAACCTTTGGCCGTCTCTCAATTAAAACTCTGGGAAGTTCTTTCAAGACTCTTTGGAAAACTATTTCAGGTGACCACCTCATGAAGCTCATGGAGAGAACGCCAAGAGAGCAAAGCTGTCATCAAAGCAAAGGGTGGCTATTTTGTAATAATCTAAAATATAAAAAAATGTTTAGAGTTATTTCACACTTTTTGTTTACTACAAAATTCTACATATATATATATATCTATATATCTATATATATATATAGATATATAGATATATATTTATATATCTATATATATAGATATGGCACTGGTTAGGACAAACTAGACTGACCTGCACAGGGTCCTAACCTCACCCTTCTTGAACACCTTTGGGATGAATTAGAGCAGCGGCTGCAGTTCTGGTTTTCTCATCAACTATGAACACACTCCTAAACCTTGTGGAAGATGTTTACAGAATAGTTAAAGTTGCTATTGCCGGGAAGCATGGGTCCGGCAAGAAATTGGACCTTATAGATTAATGTAAATGTAAAAGTAGACAGACAAATACTTTTGGCAATATAGTGTGTGTGTGTATGTATATATATATATTCATTCAAAATATATTGTTTATATTATTTCTTGTACAAAATGGGTAAAGGTAGTATCAAATTTGGTAAACATATATTTCTTTTATTGATTCTTTATTACTATACATTTTATTAACTGCCTGTTTCCACTTGTATTTTAATGACAAAACTTTGCCTCAAATGTTAAGGAGGTTGGAAGGCCTCCCTGCCATCACCCTAATTTCTAGCTTTCTCCACAGATTTGAGTCAGGACTCTGGCTGGACTCATCCAACATGTTAATGTTAGTTTCAGTCTAAATGAAGATGTTAGTATAATTAAAAGGTCACTTTAAACCTAAACCTGGCACAGGTATGTATCATTTTGGGCTTAATGTATAACTAAATACAATTTAAAAAGAATTAATTCATGTTTCATGTGTGACAATGAAACTGTTGCTCTTAGAAATTTTGCAGTAGGGCCCAAATGGCAGTGGATGGTGTGACATGTAATCTGGTACACCTTATGGATGCTGTGATGAGAAATGTTGAAGTAGATTATGACACAAAACATAATTCATGTGATAAAAAGAGGGAAGTATTGCATATATAGAGCAGATTATTGGACTGAAGGCACATACCTTGAGGCCATGAATATTTCAACTACCTTGTGTAAGAGATAATAAGAACCAACTTAATGGTTTATGAATCACATCTGATTTATGGTTATTAACCATGGGTGAATTATAGTACTGCTGTACTGATAGACAGGGTATTTCAGGATAGGGCTCATATGACTGAAATAGTTTACCTGGATCCCTATATTGACAAGAGAACAAAAATGATTGGTGCTGTGTAGACCAAGTTAAAAAAAAACTATCTGAACAAGTACATTCTTGTTGTTTTATTTTTTAACAATCTTTTTATTCATTAAAAAAATAACTTTCTCCATCTTAGAAGTAGCTTCAAGCCAATCATCCCTTCTTAGATATTTTTTGTTATGGATGCTAGAAATATAAAAGGCGAGAAGGAGGAAAAAAGGGGGGTTTTATCCAAGGGGGGTGACACCATACCCCATCCTGCACACGCCTCCAAGCAACCATATCCCCTTGTCGACGTCCCCCCCCTGCTACTCACCATCACCCTTAAAGAAGAAGCATCAATAAAAGAACTGTGGTGCAGACCAGAGAAGGCATGAGCAGATTTTCAACGGGATTTCAGGAGAAGGCATAAAGAGGGCAGAAATCTTTTCTTTTGTCTGCTGTTCAAATGGGTCTGATGAGCCTCAAGCTGCAGGCTCTGCTTTTCATAGAGGTCCTGATCTCTTGTGAGAATTGATTTCCATCATTTCAGGGGAGCTGTAAAGACACCGAAATATTGCTGCCTGGGAGACAAAGATAAGGGCCAAATGAAGTAAGGCTAACTTACTGGCTGGAAAAAATAAAAATAATGCAATAAAATAAAATAAAACAACAAAAATGTCCAGGAGGGGGCTCTTAGGGGTGATGAAAGAAACAAAGCAAATAATAAGAAAAAAAATACTGTGAAGTTGTCTTGTTCATTGTCAAATTTTTGATTAGTTTTCAAAGAGCAGTAAGCCATGTCCTGTTGTGACGTCTTCTCTGTGCCAGGCATTTCATCTGATTATGAGTACTTTGCAATCTGCGACAGCATGATTGATGCTCCACTTTCATGAGGGGAATTTTAACAGCACCTCTTCAGCGCTCAATGCGCACCCAATTATGCGTCTGAGCTGGTAACCTTGAATTTATGTCACCATGGCAACAAAACCCCCGGTCATGCATTATGGATTATCATTGAAATTCTGCACCCCTGCCTAACATAATGAGAGCCCAGGACTTAATCAAATCAGCCCATTCTGTGTGACACAAAGTGAAGAAGGAGCTTGCATTGTATCGGAGCTGAGGCTGAGAGAACCCAGCCAGGCAGGGAACCGAGCGGGCGGGCGGGTGGCAGACCGGGCTGTGATGGCCCCAGCAGCTGCAGGGCTAGGAGCCTGATAGATGGCTCCCATATACATCAGTGAGCATATAGACAGATGGCCCTCAATGCTTGGAATTTCCAACCCAGGAAGCAGCTGTTCAGCCTAACCTCTGCTGTCCGTCTCACCTTGTTGTCATGGAACATTGAGCAGGGAAGGAGAATGTGGATGGTGTCATGGAGTGTGGTGGAACCATGTGGGGCAGCAGGGTTGGAAGAGGAGAAAGGCTTTCGGTCTAGTCTGGAGAAGAGTTTACTGAATTTACATTAGGTGGCACTATCTCAGCCGGAGTCCCTGCTCACTAATTCATTTTCTTCTCCGATTCTGAATGGCACTCCAGTCTTGTTTTCTGGCACAAACAAAGAAGGAAACCTTGAATTATTTAGCTCCTCTCCAACTCTTCCTCTGTTTATCAAATGGATGACATAATTGTTGTAAATCACTGCACAAGATTAATGCAATCTTTTTTTCACCTCCACCATTGCTTCTCCCCCTTTACTGCTGCAATCCCAGCCTGAGCTGTTGTATAAAATATTGATTGCTCTTGTATTTTTCTCTCAATGTATGTAAGCCTTTTATTAGCCAACAGGCACACTAACACTAACAGAGTACCTTCCCTTTTTTTATTCTCTGAAAAGACTTTTAAGAGCTCAGCAGATTTGTTTTCTGCCCTCATCTGTTTCTTTGCATCATACCTGTGGAGTACTGCGAAGCCCTTAAGATTTCAGCTAGGGAATAATGGGCCTAGCACACAGGAAATAAAGAAATAGTTTATTTTTACTAATGATTTAAATGTTTTTCAGTTGTGTTTGGGCTTTTAGTTTATATTGGTTTTGTTTATATCAACATCCAAAGTTGAGATGCCAATAAAACCTGAAAGAATGCAAGCAAGCACCTATTCGGCATTGCTAATCTGGTAAGTGTCCATCAGCCCATTTTTTTAAGCAATTCCATACCCAAAATATATTATAATTATGAGCCTTGCAGTAGTGACATGGCAGCAGTGAATGGAAGCAGCTGAAATTCAAACATTTCTTGACATAATCAGTCAGTCTTTAATTCGTGAAGGTACACAACATAAATTTCACTTTGGATATGTTACGCTGAGAACATGTCTCTTGTGCATTTCAACCTCTAAAAGTCTGTCTAAAGTTAGTTTTCTTTAAACTTATAGCATAAAAATCACTTCAGTCCAATGCTGAACACGTGTTTTTTGGCATGGCAGTTAAATACTGACAACCAGCCTCTCCTTCATTTGACTCAGAGACTAAATCTAAATACTGTACAGCTAATTAACATTGGTAAATATGTATGATGACCATTAGAGACAGCAGATTTTGATTTCATTTGATCTGGAGATGTTTTGTGTTAATAGTTTACACATAAATGCTAGAAGGCATTTTCTTATGTCAGAAAATGTATGCTCATAAAGAACACCCACAGGCGCCTCAGTCGTCAGGCTGCTGACTCTTGACTGATCCGCTATAGTTGTTGCAGGAACTCTGTTGAGTCCTTGTCCCTTAGCCTTGGGTTGTTCCTTGGCATGAAACAAACATTACATTTTTTACTGTAAGACAAAACATATTTTGTAAGAAATGGTGAAGGGTGACAAGTCTGCCCTCTTTGCCTATTTTAATCTGTTTTACTTTTCCCACCCTTTTTTGCTGCATAATAGGTAAAACTGAAAGTAAGAGCGATCACACTATCCACACATCAGTTTATGTTCCCATTAGAAAGGCATTTTTAAAAAATAAAAAGACTGTCCCCAGAAACTGTTTCTTTAAGTCAGAAAGCTGTAAAATTATAAAACAGTGGAAAGGCTAAGTGTTTTTTATGTTTTAGTCTTTAAGGTTTTCTGCCTGGCTCTAATTTAATGAAACTGGGCCAAACATAATAAAGCCCAACTCATTTGTGGTATTTCTTTTTCTTTTGGTTCTTAAATTCACCCGTTCATTATGTACTACATTGTACAAAATGTAAAAGCAAATTTGTGGAGAAGGCGAAAATAAGCAAAAGCTTATTTAAACTAAATTAAAATTATTTTCACTTTGAGCTAACATCTATAATATTCAAAACCCTTTTCAGTAATGATTAACTCAGTAAAACAAACCATTCAGACCTATGTTTTGTAACTTTGTTTTTGCTACAACCTAATGTGACAGAAACATTTTACCAAACTGACATGATTTCTTAAATACTTTTTCTTCTCATCAAGTTGTAATGATGGTAATTTTGGGAATGCTCAACCGTTACTAAAATATGTGAGGATATGAAGCTCTTTTCTGGAGCATAAAAAAGCATTCTACAAATGTCTGAGATGTTATAGACACAAGAGTAAAAAGTGGCCATTTATAAGCATCAGAATACTAACATTTAGCATTCTATGAAAAGGAAAAATGTAATTTAAAGTAACAGTTAGCATTTATGTAAATGAAATGGAAACCCAGAGCTTCATTCACAAGCAAGGTTCGCTGCAGCAGTCTAATGTATCTGTGTATTTTCAATAAACATAACATGGTAATAAATGTCATTTTCTCTGAGTGAATCACAAGTCAAAGTGTCATCCAAAATGTATTTGTGATGTGCTTGACGAAGCCTGCTCATCCCCCTGTAATGACACCTCAGCCTCTCTCATGTGTTATGCATCACATCTTGTTACCATCTTCGTCACAGCACGGCTGTCATCATGTGTCTTCTCATGTTCCTCCGGAAACCATGCATTGGCTAAGGGATACATGACAGAGTGGGTGGGGGACTTGCGTTATTGGATGCCTCCTCAGCTCCTCAAACTCCAGAAGATGTCATTCTCATCCATATTTGCTGAGGCCACCTTTTCCTCCTTCCAAGACTATCTCATTACAAAGCAGAAAGGTGACAGAGGAATCAGTGAAGGACTGTAGGTGTGAGTGCAGGTTTCTTATATATTATATATATATATATTTGATGCTATTTTATTTTTAGATGGTTTCTACTGTGTCATGCCAATTAAGTTAATCGAAAATACCTTTGTATTATTGTTTTACCAAATGTGATACATATCCAAATATACTGACCTTGACTTAAACCTGACATAAAACTTTATGGCACATGAAGAACCTCCTTATCTATTTTAACTGAAAGACAAACAACATAGATTGCACTGTATCTTGCTATTTGTGTATGGCCATGCAAAGTTTTTCTTTAGAACTTTAAACTTAAAAAAAAGGAAAATGTGGGTATTTTTGAAATGGACATATATATATTTCAAGTGTGCTCCAAAACTTGGGATCCCATCACATATTTTTAAATCATTATACCCCGTCACACTTTGTACATCTGCTTTTCTTTTCAATGATGTAGGCGGACATGATGCCAAAGGAAAATAATGCAATTGCGCATTCACATGCTGTCATGGATTGTTTGAACATGTTAAATGAGTGCTAGCTCTCACATACCATGTATACTTCACATGTGCACCACTGTTACAGAATCAATGCAACTTTGATCCAAATAGCACAGCAATACCCTTGTAATAACATTACTTAATCTTATGCTACACTACACTGCCTGCAATGATGAAGACTTTCCCTGGGGCATAAAGGGAAAGTGAAGCTTGACCTACTTTCGGATTACTTTGGTTAATAATTATCTGCCCACTTGGGGCACTCATAGAGCACTGAAATCTCATTTCCGGATGTTAATGTCGTGACAAAAAACACTATCCTTTTTAGTTCCACACCCTTGATCCCAATCAGCATGCCCAATTCAGATTAGGAATGCATCAAAAGTGATACACCTTGGTTTACACCAGCACAATTAAGATATTGAATATGCTGGTGTAAACTATCATACAATGCACAGTGGAAAAGCGTTGAAGAGGGCTTGACCCCATTTCCATACCAGCATTTATGGCAGATAGTAGCACATCATAAAATTAACTGAAAAACTACGGCTAAATCTTACCTTTGAAATTGAGGAAACGGTAATAACAGAATACAAATTGGAAAAAGATGCAGCAATTTTAAGATAATATGTATATGATACACATTTTTTTTTCAATTAAACTAGACAATAGTTTCAAAGACTGGATAAATAAAGGATTAACCACTTCTTTTGAGATAATAAAAGGAAGGTACACTACTTAGTTTTGAAAAAGTAAAGAATATTCTCTAGAAGCACAGGACTTTTCACGCTATCTGAAGATGAGACCCTTTGTTAGTAATAACATGAAACCAGTAGCACAAAAACATTTGTCCAAAATTCCCTCCATTTGCTTATGTTTAGACCTCTATTAACAATAACCGTCAAACTTTGCAAAGTAGGATCAGTTTAACAGCTGCTTTAGGCTTAGCTACATCCCTGAAAAGCTGTATAACTACAAATTAGAGATTCCTAGATTCAAGATGTTAATCTGGATACAGACCAAACAAGTCAATCTGAACCCAGCCAACACCTGCGCTCTCAACCAGCATACGTGTGGGAGAGACTTGACTACAGTGAAACCTTCTTAGTAATTACAACTTTCAAAGCAAGGCACTTAGTTTATAAAGTGAGAGAACAACTTCTTAAGTTCACACATGATGAATTGGAATCACAAAGAAAACACGTCATGAGCCAAATTATTAACAAGGCATAGCAAAACTGAGAGGAAGTGAGCTAACGTTAGCCTAGTATTTCTCAGCTCAGCATCTCCCTCAAACATCTTTAACAGAGTGAGAAGCACATTTACTGAAGACTTTTTGTAACTGTTTTTGCTGAGTCAGAGTCCTTAAGAAATATATGAAAAAGTTATCTATGTTTTAGCTGAAGTGTTGGTACATTATAGCAGCTCTTAGGTCAATGCATTAGGTCAGTGCAAAGGAGGACCCCATGTTGTAGCAGAGGAGGAAGCCCAGAAACTCCAGAGAGAGAGAGAGAGAGAGAGAGAGAGAAAAGCTCATTCTGAACATGATAATTGTTGAGTGAGTTTGTGAGAACACAATTAAAATGCTGCCGTAGACCTTTGAATAAAATAGTACATTTTAAGTTTGTTTCTGAAGAACTTTTTTCTTACAAAAAGGATTATTTCTTTACGTTCATATGAGACTTACGCTCCGTTAAACAAAAGACAAATAGATAACTGACAGGTAGATTCCTAGGAACTTTACAAATCACTAAATTGATCCCAATAAATTAGGATTACTTCTCAATTACAAATAGATACGTTTTAAAATTATATGATGTGTTCTCTCCGTGAAACAAAAAAATTCTGAAAAATGAAAAAAAAAAAAATGATTTTTGGAAAAACATTTAAATGAATTTCTTTGAGGGCTAGAGGGGACAGTTGGTGGCACTGTTCCGTTGCAGCAAGAAGGTCCTGGGTTCAACTCCCAGCCTGGGGTCTTTCTGCATGGAGTTTGCATGTTCTCCCTGTGCATGGGTGGGTTCTCTCCAGGTACTCTGGCTTCCTCCAACAGTCCAAAAATATGACAGTTAGGTTAATTTTTCTCTCAATTGCCCTTAGGCATGAATGGGTGTGTGCGTGGTTGTTTGTCCTTAGTGTCTCCTTGTTGCCCTTTGATGGACTGGTGACCTGTCCAGGGTGTACCCTGCCTCTAACCTGTAGACCACTGGAGTTAGGCATCAACTCCCCTGTGACCCTGTACGGAAGAAGCGGGTATAGAAAATGGATGTAATTTCTGGGGTCTTTTTGAGTTGTTTAGAGCTCAGTTGATTTTCTTTCTTCTTGTGTGTTAAGAAAGGCCCTTAATTTGTTAAAGTTAATCAAGCTCGAGTGGACATTTCTTATAAAATTAAAGTGGTATTTTGTAATCTGATTAGATTAATATTATATTTAAGATTAGCACTGACCATGAAATGAGTATTTTATGGTTAGAAACAAACAATAATAGAGATAACAGGCCATTTGTTTTGTTTTTTTTGCTCATCAGCTGTTGCTCCAAACTTTTGACCTTATGTAGAAATCAGATTCTTATTCTGATTCTTTATTTAAAAAGGGACAGTGCATGTTAATAAACATTAACATGTAAATATGCAAGATTGTAGCCATGGCTAATGTTCATCCTTAGTCCCTTGACTGAGCGAATGACAGTCACATTTGGACCTTTGTTCATGAAGTTTGGGAACCTCCGTACCTATATACTGTATGGTTTTAAAAAAACATCCTGACAGACTGTGAGACATAACTGGATTCTCTCTAGAAATAATACAGTAGGTGAAACATTATGTAATGACAACTCAAAGTACATATTAAAAACACTAACAATAATGATGTCAGAAACAATCAGTTAATTCTGCCTCTATGGAGTAAACTTGGACAAACCATGCAGACATGAATTAACAAGCTGTTCAACTAACTTCTAAAAAACCTTAATTTCCCCCTTGATATGACTCAACCCACCAGTTTACATCTTGCAATAAGCACTTCGCTATTTGATGCAGGCATGTATAACGAGGACTCCACTGCCTCGTGAAAACCCATAACAAAGCTGGTTTATTTAGACCAACCCAGTTTAGGGGGCGAAGCCTAATACTTATTAATGCATATTTGTACTACTGCCAAATATTAAACGTTTACTTTATCTTGGCTTTCCAACTAGATTTGTACACTCAAGGTGGTAAGAGCTTTCCTCTGTAACATGACATAAACATTATGTTTTTGCTTCTTTTACTTTTGTCCGTTATCATGTTTTCAGTTTTCAATGTATGGGCATCATGGAGAAACAGAAACAGAAACGTATACAACAGATCTCACAATGCTAAAGAACTACCACTTGCAGCTTAATTAATCATTGACACTGAAGCTTTATGGAAGCAAACTAATGACTCTGCCTCTTTTATAACCTTCCTCAGACAGCTATACCATTGGGTTACATGAAAAGTTACACTAGTGCAGTCCCCACTGGATCATTTGCATAGAATTAATGATCCATGCATATGCAAATGAGCATTTTAAACAATGTTGATTAGTGTCTATGCATTCACAGGCCAACACTCACACATGTCTGACATGCCACTTATGCACATAATTTGCATCACAGCAAAGGGCAGCTTGTTGTGTCTGTAATGTTGCCTCATGATGGCTGATGGCAGCGGTGAAAAGCGTTTATTTTTCCTCTCGGCTGGTTTACAGGGATCTGTAAATCTTTCCCATGAGTTGTGGCTGCGCATCTTATATAACGTCAGGGGTTCTAATATGAAGGGGAAGGGGCAGGAGAAGAGAAGAGGAGAGGAGAGATGTTTCTGTCTGGACTGGTGAAGCTCCAAAGTTTGACTGAAAAAGTTACAATTTTGGGCTTTATAACAAATTTTTTGTCTTATCCATGGCAAAAACAAAGATAAGGATGTTAAAGCACAAAACAGCAGACTTTGGACCGCAGTGAAGTTAGTTTTAGGTTGGATATTAGATATTCGTGCCCCGCAGATTCAGCGGGCTTGTCTTTCTGTTTGATCTGATGCAGGCAGTCTGATTATGGGTAGCTGCTCTCTGCTTGCCCCCTTCTCCTGCAGATGGTGGTTTACTTAAGGGCCGTCAATACATTTCCAAACCAAACACACTGTTTCATGGTGGTATTGTTTTGTGTTTTTAAGGAAATATTTGGGCGTCTGAACAGCTGATTTTATGTGTCCTCTGACCAATCAGTGAACAGCAGTCTGTCCACGTCACATGTAGTCTTTTTTTCCCCCTGAGTAACTAAGTTAGTAAGTAAACATTATTTCTATAGCGCTTTTCATTGTCACAAATTGCTTCATAGTTATCAAATCATACAATATAAAACATTAAAATGGAACAATACACAGTGGCAATATTGGGTCAGTTAGGGTTTTAAGGAGCTTTTTGAACACATTTACTGAGTCCAGAGAGCGCAGCTCGAGAGAAAGTTCATTCCAGAGTTGAGGAGCAGTCGCTTTAAAAGAACGGTCACCCCTTGTTTTAAAAAATGTTCATGGAACCATTAACAGGTTCTTTCCAGATGACCTCGGACTACGAGTCGAGGTGTAAGGCTTAATTAGGTCACAAATGTAGGCAGGAGCCTGTCCATGTAGGGCTCGAAAAGCTAGCACTAAAATTTTAAACTGAATACAATACATAATAGTGAGCCAATGGAGAGATTTTAACACAGGAGTGATGTGAGCCCTCCTTTTGGTTCTCGTCAAAAGTCTTGGAGCTGAATTTTGAACTAAGTGCAGACGAGCCAGCTCTTTCTTGTTAAGACAGGTAAAGAGACTGTTGCAATAGTCCAACCGTGAGGATACAAATGCATGAGTTATCATTTCAAGCTCATCTCTGGACTCCACGGATCTTAACTTGGCGATGTTACGCAGATGAAAGAAGGAGTTCTTAACCAGCTGCTTAACATGGTGATCCAGTGACATGGCCTCATCAAAGATAACCCCAAGATTCCTAAGTGCTGTTTAATGGAAGGGATAGCACTATTAGGGGCTATGATAAGGGTCTCACTTTTCTCTGAGTTCAGTTGTAGACTATTATTGCCTAACCACTGCTTTACTTGGGTCAGGCAGTTGATAAGGGAGCTTAGCTTGTGAGCCTCAGACAACTTGAATGAACAGTACAACTAGAGCTTATCCACAAACAAATGGTATGAAACCTCGCTGAACTGTTGAATTATCTGACCAAGAGGAAGAACAACAAAAACAGGAGGGGTCCAGGGACAGAACCCTGCGACATGCCACACAGTATTTTGCCGGGCTCTGACATGATGTGGTTAGCCAACACACTGAAGCTCCTGATAGTTAAATATGACATAAACTGAAGTACTGCTCCTGACATTTCAATCAGATTCCACAACCCTCCCTGACCCTCAAGTGTCAGACTCATTCTTACACTGTTGTGTTTCTATCTAATTCCATATGGGTTTTCAATGTCTTAGAGTGAGAATAAAGAAAAAAAAATCTTCAAAAGAAAAGATCACAGATTGTTTTAGTAGAAGACTCATTTTTACTAACATATGTTTTCTGTTTCTGTTTCTGTTTCTGGAAAATGAAATAAACCAAATGATTTATCACAAATCAAGTCTATAATAAGTCTTTGATCAGAAAGGGCAGGTTTAGGTATTTATTAAATAACATTTAGAGTTTTTTTTATGATTTTAGTTTTTTATTTATGTAATGTGGGGAATGGGCAACTAAATATTGCTTTAATGGGGTAGCTGGTGGGTAACAGTTCAGAAGCCAAGGAGAAGTGTGTTAAACTACAACCCTGTTGTTTCCTGGTCTGGACACTGGATTGTTACCATTTTGGATGACTAGTAAAATCACGAGATTCCTCTAAAGAAGAGCTGCTTCATCAACATTGTAATGGATGCTGTCTCTCCATATCAGACCATGTTTTTCCAAAAAATGTTGATCCCATATCATGTTGTATTACTTTCCCACAAAACACCTTTTTGGACATTAAGCTAAATGGACAATTTTACTTATCAATGTTACTGTTAATATGAATCTATAAAATCAACAGCAGTTTCATAATGAATGGGATCACAAGGTTTTTATGCAACCTCTATGTTTGTATGTGATGGCCTTAATCAGAAACTGTATCAGAATCAATATACTTGTTCATTTTTTCTTCTGTATTTTATTTGATGTCTGTAGCCTGACACAAAATTGTAGTGAATGCTCAGGGGACGTTTACCCCATTTAGATTTCATAGAACTTGGTGTCTCCATTGATTAATGTGTGCCTAACCTACGTTTTCATCAGTGGAGGCGGAGTTGGTGTGTGTCTGTGTGTGTTTGTGTGTGCTTGTGTCAGAACAGAGACTGGTTGGGGGTGATATTTTAGGTTCGAGTGATTGAAACCTTCATGCCTGCATGTGGAGGTAATGACCCTGAATACGAGCAGTGACAAGCCTGAAATTTCATGCATTGAGAGAGCATCAGGGCATGCATAAAGCTGGCTCAGTCATTTGCTATCATTAATCTTTACTTTTATGGCAGCAAATATGTTATCAGAAGGTGTGTCCTGAGGATGTTACTTCAAATGGTCTGCCTTCTTTGACCTATTGATTGGATAAGTTGGAAAAATAGAAAGTAAAAGGCCAAAGTGATCAGAATCTTGTCTCTGGTTGTTTCTCAAGATGACCATAAACAAAGTTCTAGCTCATTCTCATTGAAAGAATTTGGGACATATCCAAGCATTTGTGAATGTCATACCCAAGCAACCACTGCCCTAGTCCCAGTTGCTACTCACATATCTGCTGATTTCTCTCAAACAGCTGCTAAATTAAGTGACACATATAGACAGAAAGTGATATATTTCAAGCCTTTATTTTCATTTGAGGTTAAAAAAAACACTCTACCATTAAGGACCAATAGGCATAATTTCAATAAAGAAGTGTGGGCCTACTGAAAAGTATGTCCATGTCCAAGTATTGAGATCTGCACTCAATACTTGGTTGGGTCTCCTTTTGCCTGAATTGCTGCATCAATGATTTTCAATGATTTTCTAACTAGAGATGCACCTGTATGCCAACAGGATTCCTATATTAACTAGACATGTAGATTTTGAGTCAAAGCAAGCAGTCTTCAAATTCAAATATCAACCTTACAATCATATCTGCCGTCAACCAGACACAACAGTTTCTGGATCCTTATCATGAATCAGGGGTACAGTGTAACATTTGCTATTTGCAACTTAAAGCAGCAAATCCCCTGGTAAAATCAACCGTGACCTTTAACAAGCAAAAAGAAAAATGGGAGACGGAGTTTATTAATGTACAAGTAAAGCATACCTATTTGTATAGTGGCTCTGTTTGCACCATATCCGTCTTTGTAATTCAGAAAACAACATGCCATTAGTCATACAATTAATTCAGGAATGGAAAATTTCCAATTCATAAAACAGGCTCAATATATATACATGAATCTGTACCTTTAAGGGCAATGTTGTGTTTCCCACTGATCAGAGTCTGGCAGAGGAAACATTTTTCTCTGTCTGCAGGTAGACTAATGTAAACACGAATGGTATTTGTAAAGCATCACAAAATGGTGTTAAGATTTAGAGATGTGTGAAGAAAGACTATTGCAACCAAATGCATGTTTTAGACATAATTTATCTACACATGCTGTCACCTATATATAGTTGGGTATTTGGGAACTGCTGCTTCCATATGTACAGCAGCCTTAAGTTTATTTGTGACTCTCGACAATGGAGGTTTGGGGGATTTTGAAGAGATTAGGATAATCCTTGTTGTATGAAAAATCATCTATGGCTTGTTATGGAGGAGAGACACCTGAGTTAAGCCTAGGTTAGTGCTGGTATATGCAACAAAAATTGCCATTTCATTGCTTTCATTTTAAAGATATTAACATACGTTTAAAGGAAAACCAAGTCCTTTAACATTACCCAACTGGTTTTTGTTCTATTTGTCCTGATTTGTGCTCTCTGCATAATACGATTAGTGTAGTTGTTGACAGTGGCATTTGGCAGAACAGGTCACAAAATACAGAAAAGACAGTAAGCTGTTGCAGCCTCAGTCTCACTGTGATTAATGTGAAGATTGAAAAAGACTTAGATTTTGATTTACATTTGCACAAACTACATTACAGTTCAGCAAGCAATGGACAAAACAATCTGCTGTGATTGTGAAATTTGCACCCAGCAAATTGTGGTTGAGCATCTCACAGTGGGTGCAACTCATAAAATCGCAGACAGTAGACCAAGAACAGGTATCAGAAGTTTCGTCAGGGACACCAGATACAGGTCATTTAAAAATGCAAATGTCTCGGACTGGATTGGGCAATCATTCATATTAAATGACAGGTGCTGTATACATTAAAATGTGATGTGTGATAAATGTTTCACTGGTATTTTTTGTGTTGACCCTCTTTTCAGTCACTGCAATCCAAGTCAAAGCCTTTTTTTTTATTTTTTATATATATATATATACCAACATTGCATTTATGGAAATTAAAGGGAAACACTTTGTAAACCAGGGTCTCTATTAATGGGTTTTATGCACTTTTATGGTGGACAGAAAATAGAGATCAGGTGAAAACATGTAGGTCATTATGGATCTGGACTCCCAACCTTCCCCTCTCCTTAGCCTCTTGTCTGTAGCTCCTGGTTGTAAATTAGAAGGACGGGTTTTGTGCGACAGTCACTGTTTATTGCTCTGTTTAAATTCAGCCACTATTTAAAATGAAAGTACCTTTAAAAAAAGAAAGCATTTAATATAAATGATCTGGCATTGATTGTGATTGATACACTGTGTAGAAACACCTTGGCTTCAAGGGCATCAAGAGATAAGCTATCATTTTCTTCCTCTTACGCATGAAGGGAAGAATGACGGAGGGTCCAATGTCATTTACAATAACACACTGCATCTCACAACCTGATAGGCAACAGTAAACATTATGTTTATATTCTGGGATGCTTTGGATGGATTAAAGCAGAAGAATCTCAGATTTAGCAAAAATGGCACTGCATGTTTTTGTGTAACATTAGACTAAAGGATACTTGGAATGAGAAGGTCACTTTCTTTCGCATATTTTGCTAAACAACTGCAAGTTTTAGTTCCAGTAGTGTTTTACTTCATCTAATCTTTGCTGATATTTTAGTAAAATGAGCCAATGTCACCCAGCTTTATAAACCTGCACTAAGCATAATTAGCCTTATGTTATGATTAATGAGATACCCAGGGATTTATTTGTTATCTTACATATCTTATTGATTGTATTGTCTTTCATCTTTGGAGAGCTCCTCCTGTCTCTCTCAGACCTCTTTCACCAGATCATTCTCGCCTTCTAGCTGTCTCCTTTGCTCTCTCTCTTTCTCTCTTTCCCTACTTCTCTCTATCTCTCTCTCTCTCTCACTGTCTCCCTGTTTCATTCTCTCCCCTGGGTCCACTGGTCTCAGTCATGCAGTAGCTGTTGAAGGTTGAATAGTCATGGTATGCAAAGTGCAAGCTTGTATAGCTACACTTCCATTACCTGCAGCATGTGTGCACTACGAAGTCATCTTAAATCAATGACCTGTTTATATCAAGCTTCTTAGAGCAGACATCCAGGATCACAGCTCGTGCAGGTTCCCTTAACTATCATATTTACGAAAGACCTCAAAGGTTCTGATGCTTGATTACGCCTTCTACTATGAAAAGTAAAACCCAACAGGCTGCAGGTGAACTAAAAGACAATCCTTCACACATACAAGTAGGTTTTAACAAAATTAGTGAATTGTCTACTGACCTTGTCGGAATCCCATGATGTGACCGTCTGCAGGAAGCAGAAGGTTCTGCCTTTTTCCCCATCACATCCTGCAGAAAAGCTACCTGCAGATTCCAAAACCTAATTTACTGAAGGTAAGCTGCTCTGTTTAAAGAAAGCAGAGAGGATTGAAAGTGACAGGGCATAAACAGAAACTGTCAAACAATTAAACAGTGTAAACAGCACAGATGAGCCACTGATGAATCGGGCTGTCGGAAACCATTTGCTGGGCTAAGTCAAGTTGTTTGAAAGGTGCTTCTGTCCTTCTCACCACCAAGGAATGGTGCACTATGTCACAAAAGTTCTCATTTTATTGATGTTATAGTTAATGGGCAAAATATGTTTAAGAGTCAGAAAACCTAAAAATCTTGAAAGCTTGACACAAAAATAAGCACAGTTGTCCTTTTCATTAGTTTTCAAAGGAAGGCACATTGTCATGGATGTTGACATAGTGTCCATAACAACACCATCTTGCAGCATGTCACTGTTTCTAGCTGTGGACAGAAAATATATAATGTTCTTTAAAAATATATTTTTTTTAATAAGTGTATGTCGAATGGATGTGTGGTCTCCTAGTGGCGTTACAGAAAAACCATATGAAAGAAAACTAACATAAAGGTACGTCTCCATTTTGCCAGTAGACATCTTGATGATACCCAAGACTTTTGGGAAAATGCTATGGATTGACAAGAGAAAAGCTGAACTTGTTGGAAAGTTTGGCTCCCATTTCATTTCACGTAAGAGTAACACAGCATTTTATGAAAAGGAACATCATATCAGCAGTAAAATATGGTGGTTGTAGTGTGATGGTCTGGGGCTGTTTTGCCTCCTCAGGACCTGAAAGTACTGCTGTGGTAAATGTGACCATGGATTCTGCTGTCCACCAAAACATCCTGAGGAAGAATGTCTGGTCATCTGCTTGTAACCTCAAGCTGAAGTGCACTTGGGTTCTGCAGCAGGACAGTGATCCAAAACTCAACAGCATGTTCATCTCTAAATAGCTTAAAAAACAAAAATGAAGACTTCAGAGTGGCCTAGTCAAAGTACTGAGCTTAATCTGATTTAGATGCTGTGGCATCACCTCAGAAAGATGGGTTATACATTAAAACCCTCTAATACAACTGAATTACAACAATTCTGCAAAGATTTTAAGTGATGACAAATTGTGTAATTGGAATAACCTTTTAACTGCTACATTAAATAGTGCAGTTCACAAGTAAAACATGGGCTGATTGTATGGAGAAAAGTGAGACTTGCCAAATCACTGCGTTGCTCACTAAAGTGTTCTGGTGACACAGTTTGATGAAAATTCTTGATTCCTGATTTCTTCCTCTATAAAAATATAAAAATATAAAATATAAAAATAAATAAATTATATAAAAATATAAAATATAAGCATCATATAAAACTTCAATTTATAAACCTAAATTCAAGCTGCAAGGTGTAATGTTCACTTTCATCCTGGGTGGCCAGTATATTATCCACTAGTGCCCAAGTTCAGCATTAGAGAAGCAACAGCATCCATCTTCAGGAACTTCTGGTTTTTGTATACACATGTTTACATATTTCTCAATTTTGCACATAGAAATGTAGATAACCATCATCAGCCACAGGTCTGAACAAAAATAATAATTAAAAGGTGTAAAAGTGATATGTTCCTTTTAAATCCTATGTAGGGTAGTTTCTATAGCCCCAAATGGCTTCAGGACTTGCAGATTGATTGTTAAAAAGCTGTATATATGCACAGATGTTCCAATCAAAAGAGTGAAGGTTCTTCATGGCTAGCAGGGCCTGGGAATCTGAGAACATGCTATGTAAGCGCTATTACCAAAGCTATTAACCTCCACACTAGTATGCAAAGAAGTGTAAAATGAAACGGAATTAAAAAAACACACTTCTCATAAAAACATACACAAAATGCCCTCAGCAAACGATAGTCAGACAGCATGTGAAAACAGTGAGGTTAATGGAAAAGGATTCAAATGCAGGGGTTCATTGTGGATGCCGGAATCAGTAGTGTGTGTTTATAACAAATGCATGCTCCTTCATTCTGTGTCAGAGTCCCTTGACCAACAAACAACAGTCTGATAACAGTTGCTAATGCATGTGTCCATGGATGTCTTCAACATTCTGCTACTAATCTGCCTACCTTGAACCTGCAGGGCTGCTTGAGCTTTACAAGCATCTTTCTATTTAGCCTCTGCTGCGTATTGTTTTCCATGACTGAACATCTGATTTTCATTTTGTTTGAGAATGAATCAAATATCTTCTTTGCCTCACTTTATAGAAATTTGTTGTCAAAGAAGCAAAATGCTTCTCAAAAAGGATGTGAAAAACTGAATTTGTTTATTTTGATCCAACCAGAGTTTGATCCATACTTTTTATGCTCAGTTTGGTTTTTAAAATCAGTGTTGATTTTGTCACACCTTGGTAAAGTCACACCAAGGTGTTTCTAACGATCTAACATGTTACAGAAGCAAATTGAACATAAATAACTCAGAAACGTTTCAATTGAATGAAAAAGTGTCTCCAAAACTTTGACTGGTGACGTACATCCCCTCTTGAATCGGATAGTAACCAGAATCCTGATCCCCCTCCTATCTTTGTGAAGGGTTAAATCGCAGAGCTATTCATTGGACTTGTCTTTGCCCCTCCATCTCTACAGTGCATGCTCATGACACACCTAAAGAATGAGAGGCAGCCTTAATCACAGAGTCCTGTAACTAGGGTCAAAGAGAAGATCCTCTGTCTAAACTGGCAGGCCAAGGCAGGAGACAAATACGACTCTGCAGAAAGCACTTGGTGTTTCCTAATGGGGAGATGCTCACAAGTTCACAAACCATTGCAGTTTGTAGAAGCAAAGCCAGGGGCAAAGGGACAACACCCTCTATCCACCAACAGAGTTCCCAGAAAGATGGAAACAAATGTTGAGAGAAAGAGTTAACATCTGACATAGAAAGATAGAAGAACAATGTTGTGTTTGCATGCAGAATTCGTAAGTGTGAATGCAGCTTGAGGGACATTGTGCAGAAGAGTAGGGTGGTTCTCACATTGTACATTAGCGAAGACTAACGTCTTCCTGCTCCTCCCCTGAAGGATGCAGCAATGCACTTACAGTGTATGATGGAACACTAATTCAATAATTAATGGTGATAACCATCATCAGCAGCCCAAATCGATTCTTATCTTTGCCTGTGTTGAGCAATGCTACATTCTTAATGTTCTTGTCATTTTGATTAAAACCATGTCATTGACTTTGTTCCCACTCATGAGTCAGAGTTCCAAGAAAGGGCACACTTTTCTGTACAGTTATCTAACTTAAGGTACTGTTACTTTAAATAAGGCTAAGTACTCAAGAGATGTAGTATACCATGTATAAATGCATGGTGGAAAACTATTAATGAATTTTGTTCCTTCATTAAATTTAAGTCATTTACATGAAATATGAACTACAAAAAGAATGTTATAGAGCATCTTACATCTGATCCCTCAAAATTCCTAAGGTTCTGATGTGCTCTGGCAGCTGGTATTTTGAACATTTTGCTCTGCATTTCCCATGTAAAAACATCAGCGATGATGCTTGACTAAAAAGATGACAACGAGGGACAGAGACAGTTGTAAAATTCACATTCTACAACACTGGCAACTTATTTATAGCTAACAGCTAAAAGACGTGAATTTCATAAGTCCATAAATTCAAATCATTTCATTTGCAAAAAACAAATTCTTAACAAATGTTATGTTAGATCATGTACAAAAAGCAGCAATGTCACACGAAAGTCCCAAGCTAACATTATTATTATTTTTTTTTTATTTTCAATTTTATTTTGTGTAAAAGTAGTGCACACATGGAAACACTGCTCATGTAAAATCATTTTCTTTGTCAGTCTGACGTTTTAATTTTGTGCTACTACCACTATCCGGTCCATCTCTCCATTAGATTGACAAACCAAACAGCACTAATCATATATTGATGCAAATGTCCCCTGATGTGAGCAACCTGTTGACCCTTTTGTGTATGAAACTGCTGCTGTCATTGCTGCATGACTAACTTATGACCTTTCAATATTGGGCACAGATATGATATGAGTAAACAGAAAAGTCTCCCCATACTGTTCTTCTCAAAACAATCATGGTGGACAAATTCATGAGTAACAATAGTGTTAGCTACTATTTAATAATTGGACACTTTTTGCAGTTGGAAAAAACCCGTCAGTCCTCAATGACTATAGACCTGTGGCCCTGACATCCCACATCATGAAGGTCCTAGAAAGACTCCTGTTGGCCCACCTAAGAAGTCAGTAGCACAGGAGCGCCACAGGGGACTGTACTCTCACCTGTACAGACTGTACAGAGCAGACTGTTCTTGAGGAAGCTTAGGACCTTCAGTGTTTGCAGTAAAATGCTGTGTATCTTCTTTAAGTCTGTTGTGGAGAGTGTGATGTCTTCTGCCATCATCTGCTGCGGTAGCAGCATCAGAGCAAGGAATCTAAAATGCTCAATAAGCTGATAAAGAAAGCTGGCTCAGTTTTGGGGACTCCTCTGGAACCTCTGGAGATTGAAGGATTCTTTATACAGTGAAGAACATTATGGAGAACCCTGAGCATCCTCTTCATGAGACTGTCCTACATCAGTCAGAGGCTTCTTCAGATCTGCTGTTAGACAGACCACTACAGGAGATGCTTCCTGCCCACAGCCATCAGCATCTACAACGACGAAAAGTGTTTTACCGTACAATTCAAATAAAAAAAAAGCATAAAAAATACATTTCCAAAGCATAATTTCACCAAAATATAATGTTTAAAAATAAATAATAGATGTCGAGAATAGTTATAATTAAACGAGGGCAGAAACAAAGAAGCAAGTTTGATCTTGATTTGTCGGTTATAGTAAACACTGAGATGGACTTGCATAAACAAATAGCACCTTATTATTTTCCATCAATCAGTCTATGCCAGCTGTATCTCATCAGCGCGCCACCACTCCAAGGAGTAACCCCCAGCAATCCTTTCTGAAACTGCTCTGTTCAGAAACAGGTCCAGTAGGTCAATTGTATGTAAGTCCGAAAATGTCTTAAAATGAGGCAGTCTAATGTTATAATCTTCACAAACAGTAAAAACTACAATTTTCCTTTTTTCACATGGTTTATAGTTCACACTACTGCTACTGCAGCATCGGCTTTTATAAGCCATCCATATTCAAACCTGAATTTCTCTACAAGTTGCCTAGTTATATGATGGTGTGCCAGCTCCCGAATTATATTCTCTGACTCAATTTTTACCCCGTTTCATATTCATAAACTCTCCACATGACATTTTTGCACTCTTGTGTGAGATTCTGTGACCACGCAGCACTCCTGTTTAGAGTGCCTTTTCATCCAAGCCCTAATTCCTAGCCTGAAATGATGGTTGAGTTAAATGTTCTGTTCCTAATGCACTGAAATAATGTTAAATTATAGATGGCTGGTTTTATTTGTGTGAATAAATTTGGGAGCTTAATGGTTTGTAAAACATGTTTTTGTGAATATTTTGCAAACAGGAAGGGTTGCTTAAATATATGTAAATTGCAAAATGCATTCACTAATAAATTAGGCAGCACTTAAACTACAAACAGTTACAAAAACTGGATGTTTTACCTCTGTGAGTTGGGAAGTAATTCTGTTATCAGAAACCACTGAAGCTTTTTTTCTTCAGTAACAGATCTCACTTTGTTTCATACTCAAGCAAACATGAACTATGATCCTACTGTAATCACATGCATCAATAAATACATATTTTCTATTTAGGATAATGAAAGCAAGTGTGTATCAAATCTGATAGCTGCGTCTGAAATTATATCTAGTCATAGCAGATGGTAAAACACTGCCCACAATTAGACTGCACATGGTTGAGATCTGTCCATTTCTGGAAAATAAATCTGACATATTTTCCTGCTATCTGCCAGAATCTGACATTAATCTGGCAATGGAATAAAGCACTTGGCTCAGCCTAGAGTGTCCGTGGCGGGTTGAGCTTCCTGTCGTTTTAGAAGGAACTCTATCAGAAACATCTTTCTTTACAAACAGATTGGGAGCTGCAGCCAGATATAAATTGTGTTTTGAACATATTACTTTCAGTTTGCTGATGAACAGTCTGATGGATTTGTTACATTAAACTATTTTACTGCACATACACTGGATATAGAAGTTTACATACCCGTAATGCCAGGTTTTAGTAATGAAAAAAAAACATGATAAATGATTTCAAAGCCCTTTTCCATCTTTGATGTGAAACATATCCTTTATTACACTTATAATAAACTTAATCTAAAACTTTGCTTAACCATCTTTGAATTGAATTACAGAATTCAGGTGTTTTTGATTCACGCCAGAATTTTAAGAGAATCTGTTTAACTACAAAGTTCAGTGGTCCAAGCAGGACTTTTTTTTAACATCGGCATCATTGAGCTACAGCCATTGTTTGCAGAGAGGTTACAAAGGATCAAAATGATCTCATGGCACAAATATATCAGTAAGGATAAAAATAAAAAATAACATTTTATACATACCATGACACAGTGAAGACAGATAATTATTTGGGAAAGTAGTAGTGGCATTACTGAAACAGAACCAGTGCAGAACTTATAAAAATACAAACCAGAAACTGGTCAGAGAGGCTGCAGAGAGTGTGACAGTAACACTGAACGAGCTCCAGGAATTTCTGGTTAGTGTTGGTTGTGCTCTGTGTGACAACAGTCTCCTGTGTTCTCCATAAGTCTGGAGTAAGAATAAAAAAAAAAAAAGACATGATTCTCTTCTTTAAAAAAAACAGCACAACCATAGCAATGGTGAAGTATGGTGATGACAACTTAATGCTCTGGGGTTATGTTTCTTCACATGGAACTAGATTTTTTGTCATAAAAATCAACTAAAGAACTACTTCAGCTGATTTTACTTGTGTGATCAAGAAGTGTCCTCACAATCATATATGACATATATGGAGAGTTTTTGCAAAGTACAGTGGCCCAATCTTAGCAAGTCTGGATGTGGGATGCTGACAGACTGGATTCTGAAACTAAATCAGATCAAAGTATTCATCAAAGTATTTATTTAAGTGTAACGGGTTTATTGCAGCTTTTTCATATTTATTAATGTTTACAGATTTGTTCTTTAAGTGGAGTTGTAGAAAATGTATATGACATTAAATATAGAATAGGTTTCAGAACAGATTTACTGACTATGATTTTTAATAAGGAAAATCTGGCATTTTAACTGAGCTGTGGAGACATTTTAGAGCCATTGTAAATCAACAACCTGCCTTTATTGGTAAATACAAGGCGTGATGGATCCATGCTCTCATGTTGTTTGCTTCGAGTTCTGACCTTACCATCAGGATGTTGCTGCTGAAATCACAACTTATTGGGCCAGGCAACATTTCTCCAATCTGTTATAGTCCGGATTTGATCTGTCTGTGTGAATTATAGCCTAGTTTCCTGTTCTTAGCTAACAGGAATGACACCTGATGTGATCTTCTGCTGCTGTAGCCAATCTGCTTCAAGGTTTTGTATGTTCAGACTCTTCATACCTTGTTTGAAGCAAGTGATTAATTGAGCTACTGTTGTCTTTCTATAATCCTGAACCAGTCTGCCCATTGTCTTCTGTCATTAACTAGGAATTTTCATTCGCACAAATATCCACTGGATATTTTCTCTTTTTAGACCATTTTCTGTAAACCTGATAGATGGTTGTGTGTGAAAGTCTGGCACCAACAATCCTGCCATGTTCCAAATCACTTATATCTCCTTGCTTCTCCATTCTGACTCTCAGTTTAAACTTCAACAAGTCAGATTTAACATGTCTAAATGTCTAAGTGCACTCAGCTCCTGCCGTGTAATTGATTCGTTATTTGCGTTATCGTTATCACACAGTTAAACAGGTTTTCCTAAAAAGTGGCTGATGAGTGTATATTGTCAGACATTCAGACAAAACTTATTTTAAAGAAAACACCAAAGGAGTTCATAAAAACATATTTTTGAGAAAAGTCTAGAAAGCCCCACTCTGGAAACGAGTTTTTTATGACAAGACCAATGGTCCATCAAATTATTTTGAAGGGACTTGGGAGTAAGCAGTTAAAGTAAGTGAAAGGTCAAATCTAATGTGTCTGTGGGCACTACAACAGCTGTTGTATGAGAGATCTCCACTTTGTATTTTCCCAATACGCACTCAGAAGCCTCATGCTGGAGCTGTCAATTTACATGAATTTACATGAAGAACGATCTGAAGATTATCTTTACACATTTAGCATGTCAGAGAGCCCAGTGCTAAAACTTCTGAATGGTAATAGTTCAGAATATGGGGACGGGTATAAAGGGGGGGATTCAAAAAGATTGAGCACAGCAATAATCAACCACCATCGGACACAACACCTGCTAACACATCTCAATTGTTCTCGCTCGACAGAAAGATGGGTACTATCTAATCAACAGAGCAGAGGGGTGAGGTTATGCACCACCTCCAGCCTTTTCTGCCTACTGCGGTTGTTGACTCTCCGCACCTAACACTCCTCTCATCCTCAACAACACGGGGAAAAGGGGCGGATTCAGACAACCGCAAGGAGTCTTTTATTTTTAGTTAATGATTCAGCAAACAATCCTTGCCCCAGAGCTGTGCCCTCTGGTGGGTGTAGCCATCCCTGAGGTCACAGAGCTGCTGTCTAATAAGCAACCCATCACAAAAAACCCAATATTTGCACAGCAACTAAAAGGAGAGATAGAGGAGCCATTGGGGTATAGAATACTATGACAACGCGCTTTTAGACAGAATAGGGCTGGGTGTATGGGTGGGAGACTGATGGAAAAGCAAGAGGGGACTTAAGGGGAGGGTTTGACGAAAGAATAGGAGGAAGGGGATGAAGTAGCGGTGAGTGCTGATGGTTGGGCAGGGGGCCTTTTCTGCTACATATAGCACTATGAGGAACAGATGGGGCCTGATAAATCCTGAAAGGGAAGCATTACCTGCCCAAGTCACCAAGCAGCCACAATTATCACAGGGCTCTGGGTTCATTGTCAATTAGAGTGGCAGTTAAAGCCAGGCAGCAGCTGTGGCAGATGGCTGGGATCCAGAGAGGCTGGGGGAGCCGGGACAGAGGCCAGCCCCCGGGCTCTCTCCTTATCTCCGCCTACTTTTCTTCCCCATCTTTATTATATTTCTCTAAAACAGCTCAGTTTTCTGTAGAGCAGGATGTGCTTTTTTAAAATGTGTTCCTACAGAAAACAGAAACAGTAGAAAGCGAGAAAGATAATGTTTCGCTGGAATTTTTTTGTTGTACCCAGAAGATACGATGATTTGCAGAAGTATTCATACTATTTGATTTAAAAAATAATAATAATTTCACCTTACATTCCAAAAGATGGTTATTAATATTTTATGTGACAGACCAAAACAAAGTAGTGCATAGTTGTGCATAGTCGTATTTAGACCTCCTGAAAGAATATGACTTTTTGCAGCACTTACAGCTCCAAGTCTGTTGGGGTATGTCCCTACCAGCTCTGTAATCTACAGATTAAACTTTTTGCTCATTCTTCTCTGCATAATAGCTCAAACTCATTCATATTGGATGTGAGCATCCTAACATCTATTTCCAATTCTCTCCACAGGTTGTCAGTTCCAAGGGTTTGGAATTTGACTGGGCCATTGTAACTCATGGATATGCTACGATCTAAACCATTCCTTTGTATCTCTAGTTGTATGTAATGGTGGTTGTACTGCTAGAAAGTTAACCTCCTTCCTAGTCTCTTTTTGTAGCCTCTAGCAGGTTTTCCAACAGGATTTGTGTGTATTTAGCTCCATCCGTCTTTCTATAAAGTGTGACAGGCATCAGTACGTCTGCTGAAAAAAACACAGCATG
The DNA here is from genome assembly GCA_036173005.1 of Crenichthys baileyi. Lineage (NCBI taxonomy): Eukaryota > Metazoa > Chordata > Actinopteri > Cyprinodontiformes > Goodeidae > Crenichthys > Crenichthys baileyi. The sequence continues at coordinate 37,408 of JAHHUM010002087.1, forward strand.
ATGCTACCACCAACAAACTTAATTGTAGGGATGATGCATTCAAGGTGATGTAGAGTGTTAGTTTTACAAAACACAACATTGCACCTCTAGGCCAAATGTTCAGTGTTCTCATCTGAACAGAGCGTGTTTTTCCATGTTTCCTGTGACCCATACATGGCTTATGCAAAGATGCAAATTAGACTTCTCATCTGTCCTTAAACAACAGCTTTTTTCTTCTTGACATTTTTCCACAAAGGCTAGATTTGTGAACAGCACAACTAACTGTTTTCCTGTGAATACTTCCACACTTGAAGTTGAACTGGTCTTGTCTGCTTCTTTGAATAATGGACTCCTTGAATATCACTTCAGGTGGATGTACATGTTTAGGTAAGTTTGTTGTTCATGTTTCAGCTTTTTTTTGTAAATAATGTTGAAACCCATGTGATAATTTTCTTTCCACTTCACAACTAGCAACTACTAGGTGTTGATCTGTCACATACAATCCAAAAACATACAAAAGGGTCTAAGATGTGTAAATACTTTTGCCAGGAAGTGTCTCCCATATACACATCAGGAGCGTCTATGATGCAGTCAGAGTATACAGTGTGCTTTTCAATTTCTGAAAAAGCAATTAGTGAATTCCCCTTTTGTGCTGTCAAAATAGTCTTGGCTGACAGCGCATTAAAAGCAGTTTAAGGTAAGAAGTCAAATCAATAATTAATGAAAAAAAGTTGTTTTACTGGATATGAGATAACATTTGAGATGCTCCGGAGAACTACTTCACACCACACAGTCATATGACAAATGCTGTTATTAACAAGTTGCAAGTGTTATGGACATTTACGTGCCAGATTTCCTCACTCAAAAAAGTTTATTTCAATGGGTTTGGTTCAAATTCAGAATCCATATCCATATCTGATAGAAAGTATTGCATTTGTTCAGGATACATGCCAGAGGTGCATTCCTTTAAACAACACAAGGAAACATGACTCCTGCAGGAGGAGTGTTCTAGCTCCAGAGTTCAACCTAACACATTTGAACGAGGAAATGACTGGTGAGCCAAAAGCCATTATGGATGTTAATATGAATGCAAGGGAAATGAAGCATTGGGTGATGAAAATAATTAATCATCCTCAGAACATAAACTGGTAAAAATCTACATCCTTTACTTACATCATAACAGCAATCATAGAAATTAAATGTAAAATATAGTTAAAACTCTACAAAGTGCATAAACAGAATGGCTGTGTGACAGAACTGAATAAGATGCTACTTTCTAAATGTTCTCTCATTTACTCGCTGCATGGCACCTTACACTTTATCCTATAAATAATTACATACCTTCACAGGTTAGACTCTGAGACAGATTTTCTTGTTACTTCTTCCCACTGGTGTTGCCTGAACCAATGGTGTAGGCTGTAATGCAGGTGAAGGCATGGTGGGGCTAACTGGTTCAACATGGACCTATTGACAGCCTATTGTCAGTCAATCTTGGTCGTTATGGTGGATGATTTACACCTTAAATGGGATAAAAAAGTAATAATATCAGCAATAGGATAACGATCTTTAGAAATAGCCTGCAAAATCCATTTCTACAGACGGAGAAGCTATGAACAATTTAAAAAGCTCTGACTCAGACCATTTCTTACACATTCAAAAGGTTGTTTGAGTTTTTCTGAAAAAAGTCAGGCATAACCTTATGCACTTCAAAGCCCACATGGATCCCAGTTAGAACTTTAAATAATTTCATAGGAATGGCATTATCTATGCTTTAAACAAAGTGAAAGGAGGAAACACACGGGGTCTTTAGTGGTTGCTTTACATTTCAGTTCTTTAGCCACATTTATCTTGGCCCATCTGTTGGTAACAGATAGACATTAAACCACTTAACCAACAGTACCACCACCACGAATAGGTGCAAGTGAAGAAAAAGGTTAATCGAAGCAGAGAAAAACACAAATATTCATACTTTTACACCAAATACGGGAATTAGTTTGTTATAATGGTGTGTTGATCCAGTTAGGGTTACGGCTGGAGCAGAATAGCAAAACTAATTGTAAACTGAGACTTTAGTACTAAAAGGGTGAACTAGATTTAATGTGTAAAAACATGTAAAATCCCTGTCACTGCTGATGTGCCAACAGTCGGCCCTTCTGTCTTATTGAAGTGAATGAGTGACGAAAGGGCAGCCTTTTGGTTTGTCCCCATGATCCTCCAAGCAGTCTCCTTTTGCCTCCCCTTCTAAGCCAAGGCTCACCAGCAGGCTTCACTTTCAGCAAGTACCACTATTCATCACCACATAGGGGTGCTGGAGCAGGATGCAGGGGGATCGGCAGGGGGCCAGTAACAGGGTAATGTGTGCCCCTCATCCCCTCCTTGTTTTCTTTGAGAATTCAGGCTCTGTCACAGACAGCAGCCACACTCCTACTTTACACCTTTACAATGCAGCTCTAAATTTATTCAGTGGAGGACAGACCGTCTCCCTTCTATTGCTCCTCTGCTCCATCACCCTTGTCTCTTGTCCCCTCCTATTCTGCTTTTTTTGTCTCTGACGCCCTCTTCCCTTGACTCGACTCCCTCATCCCTTTTCTCTCCCCCTCCCACTCAGTCTTTTTGCTCCCTCTAACCCTTTTACTCCCTACTGGAGCGCCATTCCTCCTACTTTGTTTATCCATTCCTGGACCCAGTGTCTGGGCTGTCCTGATAGCAGAGAAGAAGTAGCAGCCATCCATCTGCCTGCCCCAAGCCTGCCAATGAAGAATCAGGAGCAGAGGTCCTCATTCATAACAATACCCATTAACAATGCTAACAGCACTGCTGCTGCCGTGGAAGCTGGGGATCGACAGGTTGCAGGGGCTGGGACTGCAGGGGCCAGACTGGGAAGTGAAGTGAGAGCTGGTGGCCCGAGAGGGCCTGTCGTCAGGCAGAGTTTGAGATCCCCGAGATCCAATAGGTTTATAAGACAGACAGCAGTAGCGCCTGTTGTTAGGGCAGGCAAGGCCTCAGAGTCTCCCAGGCCTGGGAAGAAATATTGATTTCTTCTTTTTTCTGCCAGTGGTCAGACAGCATTTGAAGTCCTGTCCATGTGAAGCCAGACACTCTCTCGCATTACTTTATGGCTTCATGCCCAGTTACTTAGGAGTCTGCAGTCCAGTAGTGTTTATTTCAGGTGTTCAGTGCTGTTATTTGTGGAATATATTTCAAAAAGTTCATAACACAAAGCAGGGTTCCTATGAAGTCTGGAAATGTATGGGAAGACCAAAATCTGACTTTCTGAAAAATAAAGCACTCTTTACATGGATTTATATTTAGATGACGTCCTCTATCTTTTGATCCACCACAGTTTTGTACAGCTCATTGTTTTGAATTTTGAGTTAGGGACAAAATATATACAAACCCATTCAGTAAATTAGAATGTTGTTGAAAAGTTCATTCATTTCAGTACCTTAAACATATAGATTAAGTGCACACAAACTGATGTTTTCAAGCCTTTATTTCTGTTAATTATGAGGATTTTCTGCTCACAGCTAATGAAAACACAACATTAAAGATTAGAATATTACATCAGACCAATAAAAAAACTTTTTTTAGTACAGCAATGTGGTCTTTTTGAAAGGTATGCTTTATACCTGCTTAAAGGTTGTTATTTTCATACAATTCTCTTAATCTGACAAGCAATCCTCACTGGAACACATATTCTAATTAACTGAATTTGACTGTAGACAGATAGATGCAAGCTCTTGAAGTTAAATTTGATATCTTTAGATCCCAAACAAATGTTTGACACATTTGGTTTTATGATTTCTTTACAAGATAATTTAAATGGGTTATATCATATTTTTACAACTTTTTCTTTTCAAATGTGTTCTGTATTGTAGCTTACAATGGCTTTGATCCTTTCCATCTCTGAAACTGAGAAATAAGTAAATTGCATAGAAGAAAAAAGCTAGGCAGCCTAGAGCGCAGACAAAAGTTGCTGAAGAATGATGACATTATGTGTGGAACACTGAACTCTGGAATCAACGCATGGCGCAATATCCACCCAAGACAGAAGTAGTAATGGCAATTTTTGCAGTTCAAATACAAGTTCATAAAGTGAACACTTATGAAGTGATTTATCAACTGAGGGGGTTGTCAGGAGAAATTTTGTCCTAGAGCAGTAGCTTGGAGACTGAACAAACCAGCATCCTACCCACTCTGTGGCGAACACAGTGTGCCTGTAATCCACCAGTTATAAGTGAATCCTTGTTACAAAACCAGAAAAAAGTTCAAAATACAAAAATTCTGGGAGCACTCAGTCACATATTTTATTTTCTACTCCATTACTGATGCAAGTCTCACTTCTTTCCACATAATCAGTCAGTGTTTTGCATGTGAGGGTTAACCAGCACTGCAGTAACGAAGCTGTCAAAAAACCTTTTCTACAGAGCCATCCGTCTTGCTACTCAAACTACATCTGTCTGTATTTAGTTTTCCTACCCCATTTAATTCAACCCTTAAAAGTCATCAATCTGACACTACACTTGTGGAAGTTATAAGGGATATTAAAATCTCATATGAGATCTGCAGTCAGATTTTTTCTCCTCCATTTAACTTAGACACATAGAAAGAGACAACTCACTGCTAGGGCTAATTATTGGTAAAAGAAAACAAAAATATCTTATTAAAGGGACTATATGCTCACAAACATTCACTGCAAAAGATTTTTCCCTCCCTTAAACCAAGATTGCAATGTGTCTTACCTTGGTGTGGTCCAGATCCTAAAACAGCTGTAAAAGAGGCCTTTATGACCATGATGGTTCAGAAGCCATCAGTATTCATTACTTTTTTGAACAAACAACAGTAGATAACAAAACCCAACTGTGTAAATGTTGCAAACTCAGATGTCTAGAATGTTATAGAAACAACAGAAAAAAAAAAAAATATGTTTAGTTCTGGGTTTAGAAAAGTGTGGACTTTTAAATTTGAAAACTTGTAAGAACACTGATAGACACACATATTTGACTGCACAGTAATGTTTATCCCCAAAATATAACATAGAAAATAATGAACTAAGCAAAGAGTAAATAAACTAAAATATTAAGTGTGTCCTCTTACTGACAGCCGCACCAGAGCTCTAATGATGCCCAACTAGGCCAAATTTACCTCCAGTTCTCCCTCTGCTTCCCTCCCGAGTTTTGACACATGTCCACATTTATCAGGGATGCCTATCTGTCTCCAAGAACAACAAAAGCCACCCCCTCCGAGGGACAACACTGCATGGCGTCTCCTGTGAAAATGGTTACAGTAGGCCCTCCCTCACCGTGCTTCTCATCTCTCCAATCAAACTGTCAAAAAAGCACAGCCCTTTTGTGTTGAGAGTTTTAATTAGATTTGGATGGTTTTCAAATCTTCTCTTGTTTCCTGGAATGAATCCGAGTGAAAGAAGAAAGCCTACAACAAGATTAAGCACTAATATACCCTTTTGTCACAACTTCTGAAATCTGTCCATCTGGCCGCATATTTAAACACACAAAGATCTGTTTTTATATATTTTATTGTCATTATAATAATTTTATTTTGCTTATACACAGACCTAAATCTGGAATAAATATAAAAATTGCAGAAGGTAAGAAACCCAGAACAAAAGCAGTGTATAGGTCCATCTTAATAAATCTTAAAAAAAAGTTTATTTCAGGTATTCAGTTAAAAAAATGAAACTCATCATACAAAGATTGATTACTCACATAGAATGATATGTTTTAAGTGTTAATTTTGATGATTACAGCTTCCAACTAAGGAAAACTTTAAATTTAGCGTTTTCGGAAAATTTGAATATTAAACGACCAATGAAAACAGTTTTTCAATACAGAAAATACTGGCCTACTGAAAAGAAACCTCCATGTACTGTACAGTATACACACTAAGTACTTGGATTCCGTCCCTCTCCACCACTCCTCCAGGGAATGTGACAGTTGCAGATTATGTCCTGGATGCGTCTGTGTGTGGTGACTCTTGAAGCACTGTCTCAGCCCCAGTCCATGCCTTGGAAATCTTGCTAAAACTCTTCAACAGGATTAGCTCTGTCGCTTGTGCACCTGTTTCCATTCACCTTTTTCCTCGACTTCACTTTCTACCATAAGGCCTTGATAAAACACTTTGATCAGACAGCTTCTTTAGTGATGAGTAACTGGCTGTCGGGGTATTTTTTTGGCACATCTGAACATCATTTAAACACCACAGTCTACCTGAGTATTGTTGCTGACCAAGTCCATCCCTGTACCTATACTCTGATGGTTTCTTCAAGCATGAAGTCCGTGTCACAAAGCTCAATCCACTTCAAACTGGTTTCTTAAACATGAGTTCACTGTTTCCTAGTGGCCTCTACAGTTGCCAGACCTCAATCCAAAGGAGCACCTTTGGGATGTGGTGGAACAGGAGATTCTTAGAAAGGATGTTCAGCCGACAAGTGTGCAGCAACTGTTTGACACTATAATCTCAATATGCACACAGGAAGAATGAAGGCAGTTCTGAAGGAAACATGGGGTCGAGCCCATTTCTAGCAAGGTGCACCAACTAGTGTCTGGTAAGTTTTCATCATCTTGTTTACATCTTTATAAAATTAACTTACTGAAAAAAATGCCATAAATAAATAATTTGTTTTAATAGCATTCTGTGTGTCTGCATGGTTTTGTACTTTTCAGAAAAGTTGGTCCTAAGCTGCCACCTGTTTCCAATCAGTTTAGATTCGTGGCTGTAACTTTACTAGAACCTTTGCCTCTGTTACATTCCCTTGTTCCTCCTGCATGTCAGCCATAGCCTTACACTCAGTTCTTTCAAAATACTTCTTTCAGAGGAATTGAATTTGTCCACAGGGCGGTAAAACGCTGTATGCCATCAATGATTCTGATCAATATGGTCCTGTTATGACAACTTATTTCAGGTGGCATAATCTATACCACACAATTTCAGCCATGCTCTTTCACAAACTCACAGTCTTCAATATCCAGTGAACTTTAGCTATTTCTAGCCAAGACCTTTAGGAAATGAGCAATACAGTGTTTGAGTTCATGAAAACCTATAAAGTGATCTCTGTCATGCACCAAACGGCCAATAAAGATTTTTCTTCTCACAGTGTGTTGCAACTGGTAAACAACTTGATGGGTCATGAGGAAATTGCCTGGAAACATGTTGCAAACTACGTATAATTTACTGACAAAATTGTCAGCGAGTTTATCATCATAAGAAAATTTGAGAACCACAGCTTTACAATTCATCTGTAATGTATTTGTTGCAACTGGCACTGATCTATTTCCTCTTTGTGACAATAAGGACTATGCACACATCTGGACACACATGCAGAAATAATATCTCAAGCGAGCATTTTCTTCTTTAAACAATGGAAGAAGTTAACGTATCAACTAGGACTCCAGCATCGGGAGATATTCAGACTGAAAACAGCCACGAATGAGGTTTGGACAGGCTGTTAATGTTCCTTTGAGACAATGAAACACTATCCAGGAGGTTTAGCTGGAGCAACCAATTAACATGTTTAAAGGCTTATTAGAAGCCCAAACTCTGCACAGCTTAGTAACACTAAAACTGGGGTTTTTTTACCATTTAGCTTTTAAAATAAATTCTCATCACCACAAAAGCTCCCTTAAGTAAATGAAAAGGTTTCCATCTGTGTGATGCTGAACTTCAAAACGCATGTGTTTTACATGGTGTGTAATACACGGGTGGCTTGTTTTTTCTTGCACCTGACTGCTTATTCACAATTCATATTCACAACGCGAACTTGTGGGATTTATTATTCAAATGCTCAGAAGCTAATTATTTTCTTATTTTTTCAAAAGCTAAAAGCATAATTTCAACTCACCTCAACCCATTCCAAATCAGAGGTAAACAAGACCTTGGATTCTTCCTGCAGGGCAGGACGAGCTGCAGCTGCACCACGGTCACTCACTTTACAGCAGGGCAAGGATTAACTACAGACATTCTGGAGCCAAAACAAAAAGAAAGAGTTGGCTCAGAGAACTGGAGAATTGGCAGCGGATATTGTTTGAAAATTAGTTGAACATTTTCCAATTTATTTTTGCTTGAAAACATCTAAAAAGCCTTTCTGTGTCAATACACAAAAAAAATCAATATTAATTTTCATTAAATGACACTTTTACTGTAGAAGCTGAAAATGTTTTTAATTTTTAAAGGAAAAATTTGCTTTGATTTTAATGTCAGCAAGAAAGCTAAAAAAAAGTTTGGAAAAGGGCAAAAACTGTCTTGAAAAGGTTTGGTCAATCAGAAATATCTGATTAGGTTTACTTTAAAAGGTCAGATCTGATTTTAAATCTTGAAATTAGAGTGCATAATATTATGAAATAATTCTGAACCTCCCCAAAAAAGATTATGCAAAGAACTTTACAACCTGTCCATCGCCAACTAGTTCTTAAGAGCAACATCACGATCACTTTACAAAACAGCTACTGTTGAGGATGAAAAGCATCAGTTAACATTTACCTTCCAACTCTTGACACAGATTCTCAATGATATTCATGTCTGGACTTTGACTGGACCATTATGTCATATGCTTAAACTTTAATCTAAACCGTTCCACTGTAGCTCTGTCTGTATGTTGAGTCATTTCCCTGCAAAAAAACTACATTCCCTTGTATTGCTCTGTGAATTCCTTGATGACCTTTTAAATGCAGCGAGAGGGAAATAGATATAATGAAATCGTTTGACTTTAATACGTTGTCACTCAATTCAGGTAAAACCAAGTTCATGACATTTAGTAATAGCAAAATCAATAAGCCAATAAAAATTTTGATAAATTATGGTAAAATTGAAAGAGTGGATAAAAATACATTTCTGGGAATAATAACCGATTATAAATTAAGCCGGAAGCCACATGATAAAAAGATCAAAACTAACATTTCTAAAACTGTTTCAGTATTACACAAAACAAAATACATTTCCAACCAATAGTCAATCTAATTTATATGTTCCCTTATAGTTCCATACATTATTTACTGTTTGGAGATTTGTGGGAATCTACTAATCTAGATGTTAGAAAATAAAGCTTTAAGAATTATAAAATTAGTATGAACCAACCAATCCATTATTCAGTAATTTACAGATCTTGAAATTTCATGATTTGGCTGATTTTAAAAATATTCATAAAATGTACAAAGTGCATAATGAATTGTTTCCTCAGTGTATTGAGATGCCTTTGTAGTCCAGTAAAGTCAGCATGAATTTAGGAATGTAGACGTTTAAAAAAATCAAAAGTAAGAACAAATCGAAAGCAGAAATGTGTAAGGGAGTGAATTTATCGTACAGCTGTGAGCATACATAAGGGAATGTATAATTTTTCTTTCTTTGTTTTTAAAAAAGAACTAAAAGATACTCTGTTTGTTAAGTATAGGACTTTGGCATGAGCCCTTGATGAAGGGTTTAGATTGTAGTTTGTTGTGTTTTCTTTATAGCTTAGGGCAAAGTCTAAACAGGACTTCTTATAGCTTTCTTCTTCCCACTCTTGTGCACAACTAATAGTTGCGGTGTGGATAACCTGTAACTGACGTCTTCATCAATACTCTGTGACTTTGAATTAGGAGTTTAGGGCGAGGGTAGGTGTAGGTATAACAGTAACATTTAGAAATAGGAAGCTAAACCACAATCTTCACATTTTCAGTCAGTCATTTTCTATACTACGGGTTCACGGGGAAGCTGGTGCCTATCTCCAGCAGTGTATGGGAGGGAGGCGGGGTCCATCACAGGACAACACACAAACAACCATGCACACACTCATTCACACACTTAAAAGCAATTTAGAGAGACCAATTAACCTAACAGGCAAGTCTTTGGACTGTGGGAGGCCAGAGCACATAAACTGCTAAGAAAGTAAGAACTTTTAAGGAAAAAAAAAACTTTTAGAGGCTTGTCACAATAACTACAGCCTTTCAAGGGGTTAAAAACAATTTTATGGTGCTGCATTTTTTTTTATATTAGCCTAAATTACATCTGATGAAGCATATTAAACAACATGACTCCTTCTGCTGGCTTTTTAAGCCAGCTGTTCTCCAAAGGTGACTTTTGTGGCTAATCCATTCACACAAAACACAAGTGCACAGATTATTTTCATGAATATATTCTAAAAAGGTCATGAATTTCAGTTTATCTTTCCCTTTAAAAGGTTTTTATTTTCCCATCATGCATACGATAATTCACTGTTTCCGTCATACAATAAATTAAAAAAAGAAAACATGTAAAAGCATTAAACCTGTAAAAACACTTCTCTGAGCAACTATAGAATATTTGACCTCTTTTTGTCAGTGCTGCTTCAGCTGGTATCAAATACTTTGAATATGCTTCAAGTGTAAAAGAAAAAAAAAAGTGAAAATATCTGTCATTTTTCAGCCAAATTAATCCCTGTATTCGTTTTTGCACAGCAGCTGACAATACTCAGTAGCTTTAAGTTCTTGATACATGTCATAAAGCATGAACTCTGCCTGCTGATAATGAAGCAGGTGACTGCTGTATGGCTCCAGAATACTCTCAAATGCACAGTTTAATGGCTGTGTATGTGTCTGCATGTGTGTGCATGTTATCCATGTGTGGCTCCTTCACAAGGCTCCTGTCAGGTCTGTAATTGACAGTCTAAGTGGGGCAGCAGAGAGGCCAGGCCCTGTTAATTTATTTTCTCAGACTCTATCCATATTTATGAGCTCATACTGTTTTGTCTATCACCGCCGATCAAACTTTCCGATATAATTGTACTCGCCAAAGCAAGAGAACCTCGTGCAAGTGGTCACTTGTCCTAAAACATTCACATTAGTCTCTATTACTTTATTCATTCATACCCCCAGACCAGAAGAAGAGGCAGCGAGGAGTGAGATGGATAAGGGAAAGATGCCATTGGTGAGCATGATTAGAATAAGCTGCCAGAATCCGGTCATTATGCCAACACCCTCTGATCTGGCTCAAACTAATTGGTGTGGCTCTTGTGGGTGTGGGTTCCATCTCCTTTTATGTCCTCATAGCCTTTTTCCTTATGGTGTGGCAAAAACTAATTAATCATAAACCATCATTAGTGTAATGATATTCTAAATATCACAAACCTGAACTTCAGGGAAACCCTTTTAAACCAATAATAATAATTATCATCCAGCCTGATCTTAGGATCATCTGCATGTTAAGTCTCACACTATCCTAAATTGAAAAGTGTTCAGAATAATAACAGATTGTTAAAAGTAAAACTCATAATCCCCTCATTTCCATTCAGAAAAAAAACGTTGAAGGCTCTGCACAATCTTATCCAAATCAAATTAATAAAAATTTACCAAATGCTTTTTCACTCTGAACAAAGTAAAGGTAAAGCAAAATGAGGCTAAGTGTCTGAATTTTGTGCATACTCCAACATTTCCTGCCCAAACTGAGCAATGCCTGAAAATATCCCAGCTTTAGTTTATTTGTTTGAGTACTTTTTTTGAGAACTTCTTCATGTCTGTGCTGCATGGAGTTGACCAACTTCTAGTGCCTGTGAACAGGTATTGCTAGGAAGATTAGGCAACAATGCACAATTACTTCCAATTCTATGGTTTTTGATCATAAACAGGATGTTTCATAACTGCCCCCAGGTTTTCTGTTGGAAAACAGTCAGCTGACTGAGCAGTCCACTCCATAACAGTTTGGTTTTACTCAGCCTTTCAGAGAGGAATGCACTATAACCGGCATGTACAACATTATTTCTGTTGAAAACAATGATCAATATGGTTTGTAATGTTGGACTGCTATAAATATGAACACAATTATACATGATAGGCTGCTGTTTATCTCCACTCACTCCCCCTTTAATGAATTGAATTTGTTTACAAGCCAAATTCAAGGAAATATTTGCTGGTGGGACCCCAGTGTTTGCGGTATTAGATGATGGTTTACCTGTATCATCTGGGGTAGAAGAGTAATTATGTGCTATTTTGGTCCCACAAACATATACTCATTTCCATTCATTAGGACTTGTTAGGCTTTCATTAAAACAACATTGCACTCTGATGTAAGCATGCATAATGGAGATTACTGTAAGTGGCCCGTTGCAAGTCGGCTCCAGTTTCTGCCTTTGCTAACTTCAATAAAACTTTGTGGGATTAAGTTATGCTTTTCAGATTATTCTTGGATTAATCACATCTTGCGGGGGAAACCATTATTATTAAAATAAGGGTGGATTTGTAATAGTTTCAGCAACTTAACAAACAATCCTTAAAAAAGCAGCACTTAAAATGCATCAAATGACTATATTAAATTGTTCATTTACTTGTGCTAAAAGCTTTAATTTGCATGTTGTTTAATATTTATTTCACACTTTTTCCCTCTATCTTGATTGAGTGGAATTACTGATGGCTGCATTGTGACTTTTAAACTACAAATGATTTCTTTCCAGTCTAAAAAAAATCCCATTCTAATAGAGTCTCCCAGCATGCACTGATGATTATAGAAACCCTCCTAGTTAAAATTGCCTTAGTAATTGTCTCACTGCTCATACTAAGCCAGCTACTTCCCTAATAAACCATGCTGAGAAGAAACAGAAGGCATTAAATTACCCCGCAGAAAAGAAAGAAAGGTTTGTTTTGTACAACGATGTCCTGATCAAGACTTTTTTTTTTGCCAAAACCAATCCGAGTCATTTAAGATTAAACATCTGCTGTTAGAGAGTTCTAACCTGACATTGCATGACAGTCAGTAACACTTAATGTTTCAGCAGACCAAGACATTTTGGACAATTGTTTAACCAATTTTGTGGAAACAGTTTAGAGCCACTTCATGTTTAAACAGGACTGTGCATCACTGCAGAAAGCAAGGCCCATAAAAACATGGATGAGCGACTGAGCGTGGAAGAACTGAACAGCCCTTCACAGCATGTTGAGACACACAGTCAACCTCATTGAACACCTTTGGGATGAATTTGAGTGGAGACTGTGAGCCAAGCCTTCTCATCCCACATCAGTGTCCTCATAAATGCATGCATTAAAACACACCTAATACTTGTGTAAAGCCTTCCCAGAAGAGTTGAAGCTGTTATAGCTGCAAATGCCAGGTATACATCATATTTAACCCTAGGGATTAAGTATGGGATGCCACTCAATTCATATGGATGTGAAGGCAGAGTGAATACTTTTGACAATATAGTGTATGTCTGTCTTGACAGATACAGCTAGAGCTTTCAATGAAGTCATGTCTTGGTCCAGCTGTTGCTGCTTGAGTTTACATGAGGAGCAGTTTGTTGATGTGCTACACAAGCAGAGCATGTGGGGAAGGGAACATCACACAAATAGGTAGAGAACCTGCATTCGTCTTTGGAGTTCGTATTTTTCTTTTACTGTTAACAGTAAAAACCACTTAAATGTTTCGCTACTATTGCTGTTTTCTATTTCCTATTTTATGTTTGCTGTCATATAAAAAGAATCATGTCATAAGGGTCCAAATGTCAGTAACTAAAGGGAATTTTCGGGAACATGAAATTCTGTCATGTCATTGAAGTATGTGTGTCGCATTTGATGTGGTCCTATTCTGAATAGTGCATGTATGTTGGGATTAAGGATGTGGAATTCAACATGTTCAATTCTGTCAGGACAAGGTACGTTACTTTTGCCTGATATCACTGTCTTTTTAATCATTGGATCCACAAACTTTGGTAACATCAATGGTTGGCTAACAGTATAGGTGCTCACCAAAAAAAGGTTTTTCAGAGAATCCGATAGTCTTTATTTAAAAACGCCTAGATCAGGATGTCCCAATACAAGCCAGAGTGAGATATCCCTAGTTTTATATGTAGTGGCATTTACTGTCATTTTTATTTGCAGTTTACCGTCATGCTTGTAAGGTCATACTAGTCGAAAATGTGTTAATTTCAAATAAATTTCATGTAACCTAGATGTTTTCTGAAATGTGCAGATCTCCACTTGTAATGCATGCAAAAACAACATAGATCAGTTTTCCTGAGAACAGGTTGCAAGGGTTTGCAAAGATAGAGCTGAAATATTAAGAAAAAGGCTGTTTCTTAATATTTCAGAAAAATGAAAGCAAATCGTAAAGCATTAAAGTGCAAAATATGAGTGTATTTTAGAATGCATACAATTTGCAATAGCAAAACAGAAAACACAACAAAACAGTAAAAAAAAACCACTAAATTTCAAAGAATTAGAGCAAAATAAAACAAACAGTGAAGATTTCAAACTCAGAGACTAAAAAAAACTCAGTCAAATGATTATAAAATAAACTAAAAATAAAAATAACACAGCAAATATTTCACATATGTATACAATGAATTACTTTTTTTAATGTTTAGAGGGCACACAAAAATGTGTCTGTGTCCATCTCATACTGTACGCACTGTCCCCTTCAAAAAGAAAATTAAATATGCTGCATTACCAAATAATGCTGCATAATGAAGTCTTAAGATTTTTATCAACTACTTCAGTGAAGGAGGGGATGAGATGGAGATTGAGGGAGGATATAAAGGAATTAATTAAGGAGAGGAAGCAGCTTCCGACTCCTGGAATGTGTCCCAGGTGGAAACGTGTCATTGAACTGACTTCTGTGCGAACAGAGGTTGAGCCTGCATGCCTTGATTAATCAATGCACCGTGTTTTCTCCCCACTTGAACCCAAGGCCGAGCCATATTTCATGGGAGAAAACTGTGCAGCGTACTGACACAGGTCTGACCATAAAACCCAAAGGGTTTTTTTTTTTAAGGGGAACCACTGGAAAAAAGGGCCAAAAAAAAAGGGCCGGGCGGGGTCAGGCAAAATTCATGTAACCTCAAAAAGCGGGGACACAGAAAAAACATGCTCGAAAAAATGAATCGGGCTGAAGAACTTTGAGACCTGGAGACAATATGAATTTACTGTGTTGGAAGTGTGCAGACTTTGACAATACTTTCATATCACTGCAGTAACCGGATTTCCTATAAATTTATCTACCCCTTTTTGGGAGGGAAAGTAACCGTAAGAGTAAAGCTCACACTAAGGGGCCCCCCCCCTTTGGCAGCACGCCCCCTTCAAATGTCACCGTGGGGGTTAATACACCCACCTCAGTTTCCGGGTAAACAGGGCCTGTCAAACCTTTTTTTCAGGTATTAAAACACTTTCTGTCTAAAATACGCTTTTTTTTTAGCCCAGCTTTCCCAACCCAGTGTGTAGGCCGGATGGGGAAGGGAAAAAAACGGCATTAAAAAATCGTAGTTCCCACAATGAAGCAGATTTGCAAAGTAGCAGAGAACCAAAGGGAAAAAAAGGGGTTTTATTATTTTGGGTCTTTTTTGGCAAATCCCTTGGGTTTGGGGCAGTACCCCCGGGTTAGAGGCCCCCTTCTTTTTTAAAACTACTTTTAAAATGAATCTCCCAAGGGGGCTTTCTCTTTGGCTCTGTGTTTTAATTAAGCTCGAAGGGGAAAAGGCCAGGAAATTTTTTCTTCTGGGGGCCCCTCCTCATTAAAAGGACAAAAGAAAAGAGGCAGATGAGCCCAGAGTTTTTCATTTCACTTTTTGGGTTTTTTATATGCACAGTGGGGGAAAGGGAAAAAAGGAAAGGACAAACGGGGATTGCACTGTAAGCATTTCAGGCCACTTTTATTAAATCTTTATTTAGATTTTATGCAAAATTGGGCTTCCCGGGCCCTCTGTTGCTGGGACTGGGCTTGAAAAAATTAAAAGGTCGTGTTTGATCAAAACCAGATTTGGAGCAATGGGGCCCAAGTAAAACATCAGGAAAAAAAGGCAAGGGACTTTTTTAAAAGGGACAATTTTTAAACCAAGAAGTGGTTCCTCTCTTTAAAAATCACATCTGTAGCGCATTATAAATTTTGATGTTGATTAAAGCCTCATTAAACCCTCCTCCAATCAAAGGCAGTCTTGGTCAGAATTACTGGCATCCATTTATTTATTGTAAACACAAAATTTAGAAAATCTGCTTATTATGATTAAAATTAAACTCAGATAAACAATTATCAAAACTTCAACTGAATTCGACCGAGAAAATATATTTATAAAAAAAAAAAATTAGGAAATATGTATTTTGTCCATTATTTATTTGTTGTAACAAAGCTTTCCAGTAATAATTGTTATACTATTGGAAATGCTGCCTACAACCCCCTAAATGGTGCCACTTGGCCAAGGTAAATGCCTTTGTTAGTTAA
The DNA here is from genome assembly GCA_036173005.1 of Crenichthys baileyi. Lineage (NCBI taxonomy): Eukaryota > Metazoa > Chordata > Actinopteri > Cyprinodontiformes > Goodeidae > Crenichthys > Crenichthys baileyi. The sequence continues at coordinate 53,554 of JAHHUM010002087.1, forward strand.
GCAGCAGTTGAGTATGTGGGTTGTACCCATGTGAAACTTGCCAAATCCTCTCTGTCAAATCTAATGTAAGAACAGAAGCAGGCTGTTCCACCTCATTTTACGCTGACTTAGGCTGTTATGTGCCTATGTTATAAAGTTCAGTTAAAATCTGGCCTCGCTACAAAGAGGTCGGCCAAAGCACTACTGAAATAATTTGCTTGACTTTCAGAAAAAGCAAGGGGAAGTTGAATGGACATCATTTTCAAATTAAGCACTCTTTAACTTCTTGTCTCTCGCAAAAGGCACAGATTGTTTTAAGTTGCTTAATAAGGTGTTTTTGTATACTGATAGCAAAGGCAGTGGTAAAAGTTTGTCCTGGATGGCCACAGGTTGCTTTGTGTACCACTTTGAACGATTACTAGAAAAACGCAGAAGCAATTACTGTAGTCAAGAACAGCCTCTATCAACAAACCATCGGGAAAAAAGGTGAAAAACCTAAACAGAAGGGAAAAAAGAAAAAAAAAAGAAAAAGGCATTTTTTAAAGTAAAAAATACTTAAGTCTACGATATGTTTTTCCCAGTTTTTATTTTACTTATTTATCCATTTTAGTTGTTGACAGTCTGGGAGGTTATATTTTCAGTTGAGTTTGTTTATCTGTCTGTGTGCGTGTGTGTGTGTGTGTGTGTGTGTGTGTGTGTGTGTGTGTTAGCAGCTTTACGAAAGGAGCTTTACAGACAAGTTCACCCTACATTGGGTGGCGGCGGTATCCGGTCTCTGACTGCCTTGTTTTTCTTATATTTTAATGTTGCCATGCTTTGAGTTTAGTAAGTAAAGATGCTCCATGTTGTTGGTGCCTTAAAAGCTAACTGACAATTAACACTGAACACTATAGAACTGGATTATATTTGGAGGCAGACATGGATCAAACCAAAATAAAACAAAAAGAAACTTGCAAGCCTAATGCACAATGAACATTGACGGCATGTTACATCATCCAGCCTGGACAGCTTCAGCAGCTGAAGTTGCAGACAAGCAGACCCTCCAGATGGCATCCGCAGCATACATGGCACGACCTTCTGCAGCGTGGGTACTCAGGAGTACTGAGTGACCATGCAAACAGCGGGCAGGGTTCTCAGATGTGTGAGCATCCCCCGGGAAATACAACAGAATGAGATGCCCATCACTCTCTGGATCTGCAGATGCACCTTACAACTGCCAGGCTTTCAGCTTCATTACGCCTGGATCTGATACGTACCGAGGAGTGCAGCCTCAGGCTAATCGTGTAGCCTCCCTATCTTCTGGGCACACACACATACATGCATGCACACAGTAGGAATCATTTCTAAAAGAAGGCAATTTAATCCACAGAAGGATGTGATGGAGAAGAATTTTTACTTTTTCTGAGCTGTATTTTAAATAAGAGCAGGAAAGAGCAGATCAAATCCTTTCAACACAAAGGAACTGGGGACCTTATGAAGCAAATGTAGTGAACCCAATGAGAAGATTTGAGCAAATTATGATTAAAATTAATGATTAAGTGTTGATATTTGGTATGTCAGGATACAGAAGTCTTGTATTCATACATTTTTCCTTACAGACCAACCAGGGAGAATTAGTTTCAGAAGATGGTGACAAATAAACAGACACGAGGAGAAGAGGTGTTCCTTAAAGTCATTATTCTTTCTACAGTGAAACCAACATGATGTAGTATTAGAGTGAGCATTCACCCTTAATGAAACAGGAACGTTTCCCTGTGAGCAGCTGGACGTTTATTCATCAGCAGCAGAGACGTTCCCCACCATGCGACATGTAATTAGTGTGTAATCCCCTGCCTTTTGGAATTGAGACCAAAAAATTATGATGCAGAACCAAAATGAGAAATTAATTCAGCAATGCCACAGATAGGCATTTATTTTAATGTAGAAATGGTTATTACAGCAATTTGTATGGGCAACCAGAGTTGCATTTCCCCTACTGTCAGTCATGTTTTTCATTACAACCTCTATCCCTGTCCGTCATTAGTCTGTTTGTTCAGAATAAGTTAATGGCAGAGCCGATATAGGTGGATACGGAAGAAATGCTTTATGCAGTGCTGTGAAAAACGTATTGGCCCCCTGACAGATTTCTTCTGATTTTGCTTTTTTGTCATACCTACATGTTTCAGATCATCAAACACATCAGACAAAGATTACCTTAATAAATAGCAAATGCATTTTTTAAATGATGGTTAATTTATTAGAGAGCAAAAAGCTTCCCGGCCCAATCTGGTCCTGTGGGGAAAAATTAACTGAACCTCTTAATAAATTATGAATTACTAATTAAAGATAATATCCATAGTCAAACCCAGGCCTGATTACTAACTGACCAGGAGAATCAGAAAATCACTTCAACTGAACCTATCTGACAACATGAAGTAGGGTAAAAGGTCTTAAAAAGCAGCACATTATGGACTGATCTGATGATGAGGTTCTAATGAGAAACAAAGTCATTGACATCTATCAGGTTAGAAAACCAATTCTAAGCTCCAGAGAACCACAGTGAGAGCTTTTTTCCACACATGAAGAAAACATGGAAGAGTGGTGAACCTTCCCAGGAGTGGCTAGGCTACAAGAATTACTCCAAGAACACATCCACAACTCAACCAGGAGAACCAAGAACAACATCTAAACCTCGGCAGGCCTAACTTGCCTTAGGTAAAGTCAGTGTTCCTGAAGGAGAATATCTGACCATCAGTGTTTGACCTTATGGTCGAGCACTCTAGGATTATGCAGCTGGATGATTGACCAAAGCACATCAACAAGTCCACCTCTGAATACTTAAACAAAAACAAATTAAGGTTTTGAAGGGACCTGGTCAAGGTTTTGAATTAAATCTGATTGAGATGCTTTAGCAAGGCCACAAACCGTTCATGTCTAGCATCACCACAAACAGGCCGTTCAGGGTAGAAAACCCCTGCAGAAGAAGAGTAGGAGAAATCTCCTCCACAGTGATGTTAAAGACTCATTTGATGTTCATATATAGGGCCAGGTTAGTTCAAATAGCTTTTCCACTTTAACTAATGAAATCATCACTTGAAAACTGCTTTTCTGGATTTACTCAGATTATTTTTATCTGAAATTATAAATTGTTTAGTAAAAACTTTTAAGTGTAAAAATTAGCAAAAACAGAAGAAAGTAAAGATGAAAATATTCTATATTTTTTTATATGCTTTAAAAATTCCTCAGTTATGTAAATTGTGGCTTAGGTATTCCTCTAGGATCCCAACGTCTACATTGTGCATCACAGATTGAATATTTTAATTAGATAGAATCCACGTCAAAGCGTTGCGACTCTTGCCTGAAAGAGTTCAAGCTGTGATAAATGAGGAATGAGAGCAGAGAACAGAGGAGTATTGTCAAAATGTGATTAATATGAAGAATTGTATTTGACTAATTGTATTTAAAAATCTGTCCAATCTATCAAAAAGCCTGCAACAATTTGTCTTAGTTTGATACATTATCAAGAATTCCGTTTGACATTCATCGCTTTGAATTTGAAACGTAATATTTAGCCACATGGCCTGAAGCACAGCAGTCACAGTACTAAGCTGTTAGGCACAGAAGGCGATTTCTAACCCTATCATGCATGGACTGCCTCACTAACTCAGCTTTATACAGACATAAGAATTTCATCAACAAATTTCAAGTAATTCTATACCTTCAATAAAAAAACTATTTGTCACCAGCAGAGATCCATATCACACATTAGAGGAAAATAGCCTCTCAAAATTGTATTTTTTGGCACTGTATCAGGTGTGTAATTACGCATGTGTACTGTGTGAACGTGGTTGGGGGTATTAGGGGTTGACTATTAGAGTGGCGGTGGTGGTGGTGGGTGGTTCAAGGGGCTTTAGTAGAGTTGGGTCATTCTGTTGCCTGGTAACAAGCTTGAGATTGACAAAGGAAGAGCAATTTAGGGCTACTTTCTCCAGAAATCAATACAACAGCCCAATGTGATGATGTGAGATTAGCCGAGGGAGAGAAGCCAACATATCTGGCAGAGGTTACTTCATAACTCAGAGAAGAAGGTGAATATAAAGATATAAGGCCCAGCTACCCTGCGTCTGAAATCTTGCTAAAATGAGACTTCTCTAGTCTTGTCTCCCTCAGGTAATGATAACTTTAGCAAAGTTAAACCTCATGGAGGGGGAAGAATCTGATTTCAGCTGGGTTGTTTAATACCATCTGTCAGACTGCCGTTAATATTGCCCTGAGCGCGGGGACACTGGGCAAGGTTGTAATATAGGGAAAATCTAAAAAATGCAGTAAGATAGAAATGTAAGCTGAAGGAAAACTTTAGGACAGCTGTAGACATGTAGAGTCTTTATGCATAAAACATGTCCGCCGGCAAAGGATGAAAGTCAAAGATTCAAAGTCACTGAAGTTGGAAAACATTATTCTGAAGATTTAATTCATGTTACTGTAGATAACTACAGAGGTAAAAAAGAAAATATACTTAGATTTTTTATCTCTTTTTCAAAGAATGTTTTTATATATTTCTATGTATTTTTAAATAGTTTTATTTTTTTTTATTTCTAAATGTAAAATACACACCCTCTTGACTCTGAAAAGAGATAAAAAGACAAGAAACTGACACTTCTTCATTATTTTGACAAATTGCATGTATTCCAGTTACCATATTACAAATATTATTTAATTACTGAATATTCCATGTGCTCCTCATTATAAATACATGCCAGCTCCACTCTTCTGTATTTGCCTTCATCTCAGATTAGCACAACCTGGATTGATTACACTCCAAATGTTTGGCTGCAATTGATAATTGTAAAAACAGTGTGCTGCCTCTCAGAAAATGTCAGTTTGATAAGCAGAACTCGACCTGCAGAGCAGACCCAATTCCAGGGAAACTTATCATTCACAGAATGTCTTTGTGTATTACAAAGATAACAGTTGATGTCTGTGCATGAAATTAAAGAAACTCTGTGGCTCTGTGAATTTCAAAATGGAAGGTGACATTAACTAGACCTATTTATATTTTATTGTTTCACTCTGACAAAATAGCCCTAATATTTTACTCTCAGCTAACAATGTTTCCTTAAAGGTATGTTTGTGTTTAAACTGAAGTAGATGTAGAGGTGTAGTAGGTGTAAATGTGCTGCAGGATGAAACCAACAATCATGCTGCCAGTTTTCTGTTAATTTCCACAAAAAATCTTTAAACGCAGCTTATTCTTGGTGCACTCTCTCTGTCTGGATGAACATAGTTTTCTCTTTATAGCTGCTGAAGGCTTCTCTGGTTATTCATCTGCTGTTTGTTGCTGAGTCAGCTGGGCACAAAAAGTCTGGTTGTTAGGCCCCTTCAGGACTTTTCCTGTACACAATCAAACAATAAATATGTGATTGTGAAACCAGAACAATTTATGAGCTTTTAAATAAAACCTTAATAATGATATTCACTTTTGAATATTAAGCTTTTTGAAAATAAAGATTTATTTAGGATGTAAAATCCCAAAGTACACTTTATTTCATGATCTTAATTTTGGAAAAAAACAAGTATAATCAATAAATTATCAGAAATGTGAACAAATAAAAATGTATTTGCCTTTTTGACCATCTCATAAACCTCTATAAAAGCCCACTGGAAGCTGCAGAGCCTTGCAAAAGTCATTCCCCTTTACCTTTTTCATATTTGGTCACGTTACAACCACAAGTTTTAGTCTATTTCATTAGTATTTATTAGGTAGACCAACACAAGGTTGAGTGTGATTGTGAAGTGGAAGGAAAATTATATATAGATTTCACAATAAAAAAAAAAAGTAAAACTGAAACCTGTGGCGTGCATTTGTATTCAGCCAAGTTTACTCCTTATTGGAGAACATTAGAGAACAACCAGCATCATGAAGACCAAGGTACACAGCAAATAGGTCAGGGAGAAAGTCATGGAGAAGGTTAAGGCAGAGTTAGGTTCTAAAACAATATCCTAAGCTACGAATATCTCACAGAGCTCTGTTAAATCCATCATCTGAACATTGAGAGAGGATGGACCAACTGCAGACCTAACAAGAAATGACTGTCCACCTAAACTGACATGCTGGGCAAAGAGAGCATTAATCAGAGAAGCAGCCAAGAGGCCCATTGTAACTTTGGAGGAGCTGTAACTCCAGCGGGAGGATCCACTGACAAGGTGACTATTAATCATGGACGCCACAAAGCTGACCTTTTGGGAAGAGTAGCAAGACACCCAATTTACTACTTGCCACAAACCATGTGGGGTACAGAGGCAACTTGTGGAAAAAAGTTGCTCTGGTCAGATGAGACCAAAATTGAACCTTCTGGTCCACATATAACACACTATATGTGGTGGAAGGCTAAATCTGAACACACAATCCGCACAGTGAAATACGGCGATGGAAGCATCATGCTGTGTGCATGCTTATTTTCAGCAGGGACAGGAAACCTAGTAAGATGGATGGAGTAAAATGAAGGGCAACCCTGGAAGAAGGGGGCTGTAAAAAACCTAAAACTAAGGCGGAAGTTCACCTTCCAGGAGGACATTGACCCTAAATATACAATCGGAGCTACAACGGAATGGTTTTGATTAAAGTATACTTAAGTTGTAGAATGGCCCAATCAAAGTCCAGACAGAATCCAATGGCGTACATGTTGACTTTAATAGATTCTCTCTATCTAATCTGACTGAAATTGAGCTATTTTGCTATATTTTGCTATTTTGCAGGTTAGGTAGACTGAAAACTTGAAATAGTTAATTGATGTGAAATTAATTTTCAATTAATTTATTTGTTTCAGCTGTGGAAGAGCTTAGCTATTCTCATCTAATCTGGGTGCAATTCAGAAACACCTTTGTGATCTTGTAAACGTATAGATAGTCAAAAGCAAAAGACTCTGCACAGTTATCTTTAACATTCACCTGAAGGTAATAATGCTTTTAAATAATATTGCTTGTATATGTTGTTTATGCTGTTTTACGCTTGGAAACATTTTTCTTTCTAAATTGCATGAGTTCAGTTCCATTACTTTCAGGGCTTTAATTTCAGGTCCGAAGGGTCAAATTTTACCCGCTGGCAGAGAACAAGAACTAATCAGTAACAGTAGGTTTGTTCTGGTTGATAAAATTCAAAGACATTTGTTAAACATAAGAACTGATACCTTGCAAGGTGACAGGTGTTTTTCTGACTGCTACAAAACAGTACATTCATCTATATAACATACCATGTAGTGGAAGGTCTGAAAGCTTTAAAGAGATCAAACAAAACAAACTCTGTTACAAAAAGAGAAAAGCAGGTAGAGGAAAGAATGAATAAAGAAAGATGGATATACAGGTCTAATCTGGATGGAAAGTTTCACACAGTCTTTTCTTTCTCAAAATTTCAGCGTAACAAGACCCTCTAACACTAGACACTGAGAGCTCTTGATAGGCAGGAATGTGGGTTCTGAGAACACCAGGAGGAGATTGGAGGGGACTGAGAAAAGGGAGGAATGCAGGAGCTCCCGAGCCAGTGGGAACAGGGCAGCCGGAGAGGATCACCTTGACCTGTGCTGACACCTCTGTCATCGCATGTCCTCAGTCTCAGGCCAGGGGAAAAGGAGGTAATGGGGAGATGGTGAGGGTGGAGGTTGGGGGCTGAAGATAAATGGGAGGTGGCCCTCTTCATCACTTACAGCAGGAGGCAGAGTGTGTCCAGACTCTAGAGGAAAGGCAGCGAACCAGGTCAGATTGCCTTGAAGTCAGAGTAGTCAGATCCGTAGTTTATAGCCACAACTGATAAATCTATTTGCTTTGAGAGAAAAATAATAATAAAAAAAATGAAGGCAAATAATATCCACAACATGATTTTTAAAGAGCATTTCTGACGTGGAGTGTATTAATGATGATGCAAATAACGGGCAAGAGTTTGAATCTTTAGATTCTCAATCAGTTCTCATAGACTATGCAATAATATGTCCACATTGCCACATACTTGGTAAGGAGAAGGAATTGTTGCAAAATCAGTGTCTCAATGCAATCGCCTGGGCATCCCTAGATCGAGAGCATTTATCAGTTGGCATCATAAACTAATGTTGACTATATTTGAAAAAAACTGTTTCTCTAACACATTTGGAAATATGGGTATTTAATATAAACTTTCAATTAATATTTTACATTTTATCATCTCTTAATACTTACAAATTTAACAATATAAATGTAAGCAATATAGATAAACAATAAAAACTCAAGATACCCTCACATTTATTCCTACACATATATCACATGAGGTGTTCAAAATTTAAACATCATTGCTCAGCATTTTGAAGCAGGCTTCCCCTGTTGGAATGCAGATCAGAACCAGCATAGCGTGAGGAAAGAGAATTAGGAGGGACATGGAATGCCCAGATCTCGATCTCACTGATCTGTGGGGTGACATGAAACAGGCTGCAGATTCATGAAACTTCTCAAACATCTCAAAGCTGAAGCTGTGAGAATTGGGGCAAGCTTTCCTCAATGACTGACCTTTTTATATTTACATGTAATTAAATGCCCTTCTTTCCCAAACATAAATATCAAAAAGATTAGACTGAATTTGTAATGGGGTGTCATATTTTTTCATGAGTGTAACTAAGTTAGAGTCTGTTTAAATGATTGGACTGATCTGATCACATATATCATATATGATATACCATATATCACCATATATCAGTTTGATCTGTTTGCCTGATATTAGTTGTGAACTGGTGCTATTAAAATAAATTGAACTGGACTCAAATAAATCTGAATTTACTAAGTCAGCCGTAAAACAGATTCACCTGGTAGAATTACCTTCATGGGATTCCCTGGCTGTACAGTAATAAGGTAATCAGTCTTTCGCCTTCCACTTGTCTGTCACTTTTTCACACTAACATTTGCCATCATTTAACATTGTCTGAATCATTAGTGTACCTGAACTGGCCCCTCTGGACTGATTTCACAGTGCCTGGACCTGCCGCATGAGACAAGGGGTCAATGGAGAGATGAGGCCATCTGACTATTAGCTACTCAGGCAAAGACATTAAGGTTGTGTCAGGGTGACTGAGGGTCACTGCTGTTAAGTGAGGTTCTGCAGAGGGGAAGGAAGGCAGAGAAACATTCTGGTGTTAAATAAAATAACTCAAGCAAGGAGTAATAGAACAGGTTAGAGAAAGAGAGGGTGGACACTCAGAAACCAAAAAGTCCCTGACATTAGTTTTAAGTGGCTTCCACTGCAGGAACAGTAGCATATTAATATCTGTTCCCCACATTTATTGGCATCCCTTGTGTGTAAAATGTGTAAAAGGCCATGAGATAAATAAAATATTCCATTGCAGCAGAACAATGTAAAAAGAAAAACAACCTTTAAGATGAGGACATTTATCTGGTGGGGGAACAAAACCTTGGCCAACCATAGTACATGGTTACAGCAAGGTGCCTATAGGTCCAAATCACCCCTCCACTACTATTCTTGACAGTTGGTATGAAATGTTTTTGCTGATATGGTGTGTTTGGCTTTCTCCGCATGATGCTGTGTGATTACGGTTTTACATCTCTACTTTAGTCTCATCTATGCAGAAGCAATGTTGCACACTTAAGTCAGGCTGCTATATTATTTTTAGAGGAGAGGTCTTTTTCTTCAGCCCTTGCAAACAAGTTACACTTGTAACATTTAAAATTTTCCTGTGATAAAAGCTAACTGCTAACATGCCAACTAAGGCCCATGGAGTCTGACATGGAGCTCTTAGGATTTGTAACTGCTCTGTGCATTGCAGGGTGTGACTTTATGGAGTTTCTCCACCAAACCCAATTCTTGTGTTAAACTGGTTCTAGTGCTTGCTCACCATCAGTTATTTCTGTTTCCACACAAGTGCTGGCTCTGGTCCTGATAAAGAAGTTCTATCTTGGTGCCATGTGTGACCTGAACAGGAGGAAAGCCCCACTTTTATTTAGAGCCCAAACAAATTGTTGTGAACGCCATGTTTTAATTTTAATTAAGACAATTAAGATAAAATAACCTGTAAAAACATGCTCTCTCTCTCTAATATTATAAATATAATAGACACTTTTTTGCCACTGAATCTATAAACATCCTTTTTGTCTCAGTTCTTAAACTTTTTCAGCCTTTTAAAACCATCAGATATTTTGTATTAGAAACACTGTGTGTAAATACCAATCACCTGCATTATGAAGAAATTACAAACACTGAATGTCGTTAACCCTGTGAATATATTAAATTGATGTTGGGGTCATCCATTTTGGGGGTATAGATTGGCTGGGCTGCACAGTTCAACATGCGCAGCTCAACAGACGTCACAGCTCTGACGTCACCAGGGATTATAAAACCCGCTGAAAATAAACCTTCGTTGAAAATTTCCAGTGTGTCTCACGGGACGACGCAACGGAGGCGCGTATCCACACGGCCATTCCCGGAAGAGCTTGAAAACTGGAATTCTGTCTTACACAAGAAGGTCAGAAGATTCATATACCGATCGAAGACCCCGCCGACACTCCGGTGCAGGTGAAAACCCACAGAGGTTTGTTTCCAAGGAGACGAGTTTTCCTCCTTGTTTATTCAGTCGACTGCACGGTTCTTCATATTTCCCCCATTTTGGACGGATGAAAAGTTTACTGTTTTTGAGTTGATCACGGACGTGTGTCACTCTGTTTCCCCCCCTCGTTTTTTTCAAACCTGCGACCCATCCTCACGCAGGTGGAAAGAAGAAATTGACGTCAAAGTAATTTTGTTCTTTTTTTTATATTAAATTATTATTTTATAGTTAATCCAAGGTATCAACTTGTTGCATGCAATACTGATTGAAGCAGTTTATGCTGAGCTGTTTTGATTTGCTGTGCAAGGTGTGCGTTCATGTTTTGTCCGGCTGATCCCAAATCAGCCAGAAGTTAGAAGTTGGACTTTTAAAGTTTTCCATTCAAAGCAACTGCAGTCTGGGCCTCGTGGCCTGACCATTCCTTTGTTCCAGTTTCATTACTGGAGTTTTTCCACTGAGTTCCCACCTCAGAGATTTATGACCCTTTGTTCGAGATTTGGGGCAATCAGCTGTTAGTGGTAGAGAGGTATCCCGATCGTTGTGGTTTTTAGTATAACAAATGGCCATCAGTGGGCTCTAGATGGGTCTACTTTTAAGGCTAGGCTTAAAACTTTCCTTTTTGATAAAGCTTAGAGTTAGAGTGGCTTAGGTTATCCTGAGCTATCTTCCTTATTTTTTACCTCCGTCTTCTTCCCTCCCTCTTGGATGGAGTTATGGTCAATCTGACAGAGAGAGGTATCCCAATCGTTGTGGTTTTTAGTATAACAATGGCCATCAGTGAGCTCTAGATGGACAAACTGTCTACTTTTAAGGCTAGGCTTAAAACTTTCCTTTTTGATAAAGCTTATAGTTAGAGTGGCTTAAGTTATCCTGAGCTATCTCGCTAGTTATGCTGCTATAGGCTTAGGCTGCTGAAGGACATAATGACCACTTTCACCCTCTTCGCTACATTCTCACACTACTCTCCAATTTTGCATTATTTGCTGTCATTTCAGCTTTTCACTTTGTTCTCTCTCTTTTTTCTTCCTAGAAGCTACACCTGGCCTGACTCTGTGTCTACCTGTGACACCTTTCTGGAGAGGGGCATCGTCCGAACTTTTGCTGGCAACAACTTAATTCTCACCCTCTACCGATGATCCACATGGCCCTGTCTTTTAGTGTTTAACCCTTTCTCTCTCCTAGACATGGCAATTGACTGAGCTTTTACTGTGACTAACTCTATGTGCTCTCTTTCAGATTCTAACCTTGAAAACTGGCTTAGAGTTTATCAGTTATTTCCTTCAAGGTGAAACGACTAAAGGAGCTACATCCATTAACATTTACTTTTCCTTCCCATAGAAAGTACTCCTGGATCAGTGCTTCTGTGTTCTCTTTGTGTCTCTGCTCTGTTCTCTCAAAACCTCAGTCGGTCGTGGCAGATGGCCGCTCACACTGAGCTTGGTTCTGCTGGAGGTTTCTCCTTGTTAAAAGGGAGTTTTTCCTCTCCACTGTCGCTACATGCATGCTCAGTATGAGGGATTGTTGCAAAGTCAACGCCAGTGACTGTCCACTATCTCTACATGCTCATCCAGGAGGAGTGAATGCTGCAAGTCACTGACTGGATGCAATCTGCTGGGTTTCCTTTGATAGAAAAACTTTTTATCCAATTTGAATAAATAGCAGAATCTGACTGCACTGGTCAATGATTAGGATTAATTGGAATGTATGTACCTGACTTTTGTGAAGTGCCTTGAGACGAAATGTGTTGTGAATTGGCGCTATATAAATAAAACTGAATTGAATTGAATTTAATATATTTTGTCTTTTATTATTATTGTTAGGTAGTCCCCTTTGTGTAGAATAGTGCTTGTTAGTTAGGTGAATGTTTTTGGACCAGAATAGTAATTATATTATGGCTTCAATAAATTTATACATATATATATTATATATATATATATATATATATATATGGGGAGCGTTTCATCTATGTCTATTCGTAAAAGCACTCATTCGTAAAAGCACTCAGTGAGATAAATTCAGTATTGATAATCATAGAAACTTTAATTTTTCCCCATGAATGCATTTGTGTACAAGAAAAAAGCCCAGCTTACCATGTTTCCACTACCTGTCATTGCAATGCATTTATAAGACATCACATAAAACTACAACAATCCTAACCAGCTGACTGCAGCAGATGAATCACCCTTTGGATTTAATGATTGTGCATATAACAATAAACATTAGAACAAACTAAACAGTCTTCATAATGGCTTAGTAAAGTGTACTTCCAAGGAGACCATTATACATCAGTCTATAAACATTATTACATAATGGTTCCTCTAGACCATTATGTCCCCTTAGAGAAACATATGGATAAGAACACAATAACACTGGAGGCCGCTCTAAAATTTAATACTTTTCATTTTATATGTTTTAGATGTTTTTGCTGCAGATTCCAAGCAAGCCACCTGTGGCGCTACTTAAAATGTGAGACACATATATAGGAGATGTATACACATGAAACCGATGTCAGTCAGACAGTGATTTATTAGTCTTAGAGAGTGGCTTGTAAGATAGAACAGAGCAGAATTTAGAAATGAAATGTCAAGCATTGAAATACATAAAATGTGTAAAAGCATTCTACCAAAGTGGGCTCTCCCCTAGTATTTAAAAAAATGGTATCATTCACAAGTTCGTGTTTGGTAAGTTGATCATTGTCAATGTCTCCTTCTTGCATCTGAGAAAAAATGTCCATTGAAGAACCTGGTGGCTCATTGTTGACTAGCAGTTGCTACGACTCAAATATCTGTTAACAGACTGTTTCCTGGCAGAGTTACATCAGCTCTGGCACCAGACAAGCACACAGAGGGAGACATTAGCCAGCACCATTTTCTCTCCAGCTAAAGATACTGCAGTACATCCTACTGGAAGTTGACAGATCTGCTCATAAGTCATAGTTAATATTTATTGTAATGTAGTTCACTTGCAAAATTGTGCTAGATGGTAATGACAGTGTAACACAATTTGTTCATTTTGTTCTAGAGCATACATGCACCAGTCTGTGTAAATTCACATTTACGTATTTTACACATGCAAACACTCCATGCCATAAATGTAACATGGCTGCTGCACAAAGCCAATTTATCACAGACGGGCCAGTTTCCTTGATAGAGGCCATCGTTCTATGGCAAATTGCTAAATGCTAGCATTGAAAGCGAAGTGACAAGGAGAATGCAAGGAATGAATCCTCTGCTTGTAATCTGAGGCTGGATGTGTCATGCTCTGGAGTTTTATCACCAACACAGCATGGGATGAATTCCACCATTTTCTCTCCACAGGGCCATGACAGCGCTCTTCTTTCTAGTAGGCCCTGCAGGGGAGGTATAAGGAAAGGGAACCCAGAGAAGGACAAGTAGACTAGGAGCTGTTGATAAACTTGCAGAATAGTTCTCTGTTAGAAACAGCAGAATAACTGTGAAAGCGAGAAGGAAAAAAGAGCAGACTGAGAATGCGATTGCAGGGATCCTTTTTTATAATCAAAAGCAGCTAAGGAAAAGGGGGAAGAGTTTAGGAACAAGTGCTGTTTTCCTGTATGGGCTGTGTTTCAAATTATTTTCTAGCAAATACGTATACAGCACCTTACAAAAATATTTATACCTCATGAACCATTTCATATTTCAACCACAAACTAATTTATCTTTTAGCGATCTTGTGTGACCGTAAAGTGCGCTGTGCATTTATATTCAGCCCCTACTGAGTCAATTCCTTGTAAAACCACTTTTCACTGCAAGTACAGCTGGGGTAGGTCAGTACAAGCGTTGTACATCTAGAGACTGAAGGCTTAGTACTATCTTCTAAAATAACCCTAAGTCAGTGAGATTAATGGAGAGCATTTCTGTGAAATTTCTCTAGATTGTGAATTGGATTATGGTTTGGAATCTGACTGGGCCATTCTTAGCACATGGATATGGTTGAATCCGAACCATTATAGCTCTGGCTGTGTGTTTAGGGTCATTGACCTGCATGAAGGTGAACCTCCACCCCAGTCTCAAATCTCTTGCAGCCTCTAATAGGTTTTCTTTCAGGATTTTTCCGAGTTCAGCTCCGTTCATCTTCCTATCAACTTCTTACCAGCTTCTCTGTCCTAGCAGAAGAGAATCATCCTCACAGCATGATGATACAATCCTTATATTTCACAGTAAGGATGTTGTGTTCAGGGAGAAGTGAAGAGTTAGTTTTCTTCCACATATTGTGTTTTGCACGTGGGGCAAAAGGTTTGGTCTCATCTGACCAGAGCACCTTCTTCCACATGTTCACTCTGTTCTCAACATTGCTGGTGACAAACTGCAAGCAGGACTTCAGAAGTGCACACCAAACAGTTGCCCTGTCAATAGATCATTCCACCTAAGCTGTGGATCTCTGCAGCTCCTGCAAAGTTACCATGGGCCTCCTGGCTACTTCTCTGATTGATGCTCTCCATGCCATTACTCAAAAATGAAGTGGTCTGTTGGGGTATATTCACTAAAATGAGTCATCAAATCTGCAGGCATTAATCAAGTACAGTTTGGTGCTCTGGACATTCATAAAAACCATGGCAGGGTCTAATAACTCAACTTTACAATGTAATGCTTAAATAATGACTTATTCTAATTATGATGGCTGAGGAGTGTTTTGCTTTTTTCTATAGCAATTCTCTAATTAGCGTATTTTCATTATCTTGGCAAATGAATAATTTAGAGGGTCTGTAACAGACATGAGTTATTAGACTAAGACAGAGTGATGGATTTCAAGTGTCGCCATACCCAATTTGTGTTTCAACCTCTCAGGGATGAAATGAATAATTAGTAAAAAAGTAGACCTTCTTTGAGTCTTTGAAGGAAGTAACCAATATCTTGAGAAAGTCTTGCTCTGACATATTCACTCTATGGTTTTATTGTATTTCTACAGGGTCAACTGTTTTGCACTTTTGTCATTCAATTAGAAATCAAGGCAACTTAAATAGGCCTATTCATCTTCTCATCTGAATACACTGAATCTGTCTGATCTCACTTTACCATGGTTCAAATTTGATAAAAACTAATTATTTCTTCCTCTGTTTCCCCATGTCACTTTAGATTCCCCTTTTCGTCTCCAGTTTCTACTTTCTCCTCCGCCTTTCTCTGGTCCAGTTCAAAACAGACCGTTAGAATAAGATAAAAATAAAAAGATTTATGTTGTCGTCCCCCCTCCCCACTCGTTCAAAGTAATGAGATTTCATACTTCAACTGGCCTGACGGATGGATTAGAAATTAAAAACCTTAGATAAGTAATGCCTTTTTGATGTTGGACTGGGAATAACTCACAGGGTCTGATTGATTACAAAACTCTTGTGACAAAGTGCACATGCTGTATGTGCGATGGCGTGCCCATACCACTGTATGTCACACAGTAGTTAATGTGGCAGGCCCATCTGTGAGAATTCACTTTCCAGGAAACCCTATTTTCATTCCTTGTAGCGCCTCAGAAAATGATAGGGTCGATTTTTACTGGACTGATTGTTGTCAAACCAGGAGTAGAGGTAATGCATTATGCAGGAGTAGACATTTCACCTTGAAAATGAAGGCAGTGCAACAGTATGTTCCGTGTTTCTAACTGTAGAGGTGCACACAGTTATATTCCAACTCTTTTACTGCTGTGCAAATGCTTTGTACTGCACAAATAAAACACCAAGCACCTAATAGAGACTGTGCAGTGATGTTAGATATAATGTCTGTGCTGCCATGTGTGATGTTTAGATGGTAGCTGGCACCACTGGTCGAAGATAACATTAGCAGACAGAGCTGTGCTGTTTTTATCAAACAAAAACCACAAGGGAGCTACAGTGTTTTTCTGGACAGCTTTCTGGTTCTGCTCATCATAGAAACAAGTTTAGATAGAAAAGGCCCATTTTCCAGAAAAGGACTTCAGAGAGGTTCCACCAAATGCCCTGGGTTCTCTATGCATGAAGGACTTGTCTCTTTCAAATACTCGGAGCACAACAACATCTTAATTCATAAAATGTTGTCCCATCTAGAGGGAGATTAATAGATTATAATGGAGACTCCATTGCAACACATGCGGGTGTCTGGTTTGCAACAAAGTAAAACATTGCAGCTCTTATTTGGGCAGCCTAGACGTACCAAATAAAGTTTGGTAATTGTAATCCCCCTCTGTCATATGGAAGGTACAGTAATGAGAGTCTGAGCCTTAGTCGCTTGTTGTTCCAAATGAAATTAGTGAACAAATTTCTCAAGATCTGAAAAAGGGAGGCAGATGGAGATAATGGGATTGTCTGAAAAAGATAGCGATTTTTAGGCAGGATGGACATTTTTAATGTATTAATACGGCCGATCATAGATATTGGTAATGACATCCATCGATCTATAAGCTGTCGAACCGTTTACGTTATAGGGTCGAAATTAGCCATAACAATCTTATCAGTGGATAGGGTAATTTTTAACCCTAAGTAGACAAAGCCTGTTTCTGACACTAAAAGAGGAGCATGAACTGGGGGATGCTGCCTTTCCCCTTCGTTTAGAAATAATATTACAGATTTGGTATAATTCATTTTATAACCAAAAAAAGCACTAAATGTATCTATTAATTTTACTATGGACTGTACTGATATATTCAAAGAGGAACAAAAAGATCACATCATCTGCATAAATCTTTCCCCCTGTTCATGACTGTTTTAGCCTTAGCAAGCTCTTTGTGGCTTTGTTAACAGACAAAACATTATATTTAGCTCTAAGCTTATTAAGTTCCAAGAATAATGAATCAGACAACTTCAACAATGTTTTATTCTGTTTTCTAACTCCTCCATTTCGGTTCTCTCTGATTTAAATTAAAATTTTGTATAGCTAATTATTGGGCCTCTAAAAAAGCTTTAATAATTGAGAATCCAAGGTTTGGTGGTAGTAGTAAAAATATGTTTCTGAAATAGGAGGGATTATTATTGTTACATCCGTACAGATTAAACAAATTGACCAGACAGGCCAAATCTCAATTTCAATAACAAGATACCTGCCTGCTCGATCAGTGGAGGTACTTATAAATCGAAAATGTACTGAGTTATAAAGTATGGCAACACCCCTAGATTGTGAATTGTATGAAGCATAAAACACCTGACCAGGCCATCTTCTTTTAACTCTAACAATATGCTCTTGTAAGAACACCACCTAAGCTTTCAATTGTCTAATTCTGGATATGACTTGTTTTAAATTAACCAGCCTATTTAACCCTTTCATGTTCCATGAAGTAAACTGGAGGTCAGGTAATCATCCGATTTGGGGAAGTATTCTCTAAGGTCTGCTAGGGGAACTGGAAAGGGGAGGATAAAAGAAAAGGGGATGAGAGAAACAAACAAACAAAACAAAAACTCAATGGATGACCGTGGTGAGTTACGCAACAAGAGCAAGCAGAACATTATAAACACAGGTACATTTACAGATCCCTCTAAAATGCACCAAACCCAAAGAGGGCCAAGTTATGAGGCTGAGCTGGTCCTCTGGTATCTTAGCCATAGAGGAGCAACATACATCTAATAGTCAATAAGGAGAGCCGCTTTTCTATAGACATCACTTGAAACCACCAGACAAAAAAAAAAAAAAAAAAACAATAAAAATAATAATGACAAATGTTAATAAGAAATATACATATACAATATACAAGCACCTTACAATTAGTCACTGAAAATAGTATGTGCACGTCAGTGTCCTTCATACTGTGCCTCACCTAGAGATGTCCACCTTCTTTTAATTGCTGAGCAAATCTGTGGGGCTCTGAGCAGTTGTCTGGCAGCTGGAGTTGGCTCACCAAGTTCGGTGGACTGATTTGCCTAACCTGGGTCTGCCGCTAGCCTAGCTCCCTCACTGGCTTGCTGCTCAGAATTGCATGTGGTATCTGACTTTAAACGTTTTTGAGTTTGCTTTGAACCTTTTGCTGGCATGTTGGTAGACTTTTATATCGCACCGGTGATATACTCAGTATTACGAGGTGATTTCATTCTATTAGTGGTTAAATTCCCAAACTCTGTCAGAGCGGCTTCGCCACACGTCTGCTCAGCTGGGCACCATAACCGAAAGTGATGCTAGGCTGGGCGTCTTTATATGCATAACTTTACTGATTGGCATGAAATGATCAGTTGAATTTAACATACAGTTACGTTTAAAATAATGATTGAACTTGACTGTTATTAAATCAGAATCTGATTGGATTGTACTGCTATGAACAGAATTATATATTTCTATAAAACTGGATGAGAATTGTCTTGTAAAGTGCCTTGAAATTAAATTTGCTGTCAGTCAGTGCTGTATGAATTAAATTGAGTTATTATATACTTGACTGCCTTTGTTTTAAGTTTTGCTTTCAACCAGAACTGTTTTTAACATTTAAAAAGTCCAGTTTAAACTGAATAAAAACAAACTACTCTTAGCTTTAACACTTCAGCAAATCCATCCACAAGCAAAAACATCGACATAAACGAGATCTGAGTATATCAAAGAGTTACTAGTCTAGAGTGAAGCCTTGCTCCCATTTATCATTAAATTTTCACTCTGGCTGATTTTTCAGAAATCGAAGGAAGGGATGTGTGTTTTGTCCCTTTGATGATTTGTACAGCAGACTGTTGATAACACAAGGTGAGGAAGTAGCAGCAAAGAATGTTTTGCCGTACACATTGTATGTTATGATTCTGGCACGTCTGCTCTACTCTGTCTCTCTGGCTGCAATCAGCAGATGAGATGCACCTGGTGGCTGCTGCGGTGCAGTGCAATCTGTGGCATTCCAAGCACCTGTGTCTTCCCTGATATATACTGACTCTGACAAGCAGACGGTGCCAGATTTTTGAAAGCCATCGTGTGAGTGGATATCCAGTGTTCCTTCCTGACTGATCGTTGTTTTGACCTTGCCTTGCCTCTTGGATTTTTCCTCTGCCTGCCCCTTGTCGGACTGTTTGGATTTTGGTTTTGACCCTGTTTCCTGCATCTGATTTATGCCTCTGCCTGCCCCTTGCCTGACGTCTCTTGTTCCGATCATTGACCCTGTTTCTGTCCCTGGATTATTGAATCAGCCTAGCCCTTGGATTATTCAGCCAAAAGTCACCTGTCTCTCTCACCTGCGCTGTGGAGATCCCTGCCTTCTACCCACTGAGGTTTCCTCTCTGGGTTTCAAGTTTAACCCAAGACAAGAACAGGTTAGTGACTTTTCTGATCCTTGCAAGATTTGGAGAAACTACAAGTCACTAATCCTTCTTTCTGCTTCAGTGATTCCTGGAAGCTGTGTGGAGTTTAACCTGAGTGACGTTTTCCTGTGGCTGAATAAACTTTTTAATCTTTCAGTTCTGTGTCTGGCTGAATCTTGGGTCCGCCTTTTTCTAATTCGTAATATTGTATGCAGGTAAACAGAAATTAAGTGATCCTTTGACACAAGTAGTGTGGGCTCTAGGAAATTAAGCTGGGGTATTTTCCTTAAAAACATATTTTTTTCCATAAATGTCATTCACAGTTTTATACAAACCCTTACTGTTTATATTATGAGTTTATTTTAGGAATATGCAACAAACAAGGAATTGGGTATTTATCGGAATACAATCAATTTAGCAATGGATCTTCATTAATTTATGCATGCGACCTTTTCCTTTTCAGCTCTTCTCTTTTATACTAGATGACTTTCAATACATCAGCACATGCAACCAGTTTCTGGGAATAGACAGCTGTCTAGTGCTCTGAAGGAGACAGAATGAAAATATTGAACTGGGTCATTCAGGGAGAACCCAATTCCACCAACATGGCAGCAATTCATCAAAAAAGGTGCTTGATGGGCAGAGACTTCACTCCACTTTCATTTTTTCAACACATATTTAGGACATGGAAGTAATGCTCCGTGTGAGGTGGAGGTGCACAGCCATCAGTATGAAAAGTCTTTATAGTAATCCAGAATGTCACCTGCTGCTGAAAGACACAAGATTTGATTTGGATGTAAAAGAAAAACGACTGTCTTTACTACTTGACAAAAAGTAGGACCCTACCTTCATTTATGAAATAGTCATAAAGAGAGACAAAACAAGTCAAACTCAGCAAGTGGATTAAATGAAAGGACAACAGAATCCAATAAGAATGCTCACAAATACCTCAGATTATACCTTTCATCTACTTTAACTGCTTTACTCAAGCTCACTATGAAATGTTCCTGCTGGACATTTAGGTCTACACCTGGGATCTGCAGACTGAACCTCTTGTAGGTCCTCTACAGTGGAAACCAACATCGTTAAACAACTGAGCAATGTGTTTTTTCCATTTAAAGCTAATACAGGCTAGTTCTAGCAGTTATTTAGTCTGCATGGATTATATAATTTTATGTAAAATCATACAGTTGTATAAGCTGCCAATTAACCAATCAGTCTGACATAAATTATTTACCTTTCCAAGTATTGATTGTTACCATACATTTAAAAGACCAGGGGATTCTGATTAATTTTCAATGCTATGGTTTATGTTCAGTTGGAGATTAGGACAAGTAATCTAAAGATTATGAGAAAATCACCATGAGCTATAAACAGAAGCTATGTTTAAACCTTTTATTGTCATAATGCCAGGTAATTTCCTGACATGCGGAAGCACTCAGACACAGGGACAAAGATGACGTTTTCAACAAGCTTATTTTACAGAATCGCTAGAAGGCTGGATACAGGTGTCAACAGGGCCTGGATCGTTCTGCAGGGGAGGAGAGGTGGGTTAGAATTTATTCCGAAGGGAGTGAGTTTGGATGTTGACAGAGAACGAGGAAGGCTTACATTTCTGGAGGCGATTAGTATCTTTGAGGGAGGCTTACAGTGGGGCGTTTCCTGGAGGTGATCCGTTTTTTTGGTTTTCGGTTGAGAGGCTCAGCTGGATCGGAGAGTGAGCGGGCAGGCAGGCACTCAGAGCGGCTTGGTTAGTTAGCTGACTTCTGAAGGAGGAATCTTTCAGGGGTAGAGCGATCCTCCACAAGAACGAAAGAAAATCTAAGTTCAGCATAGGTTTCATCTGGGTACTGAGAGGAAGCATTGTGTGTCTGCCTACCAAACTTGTATATTTGGATAGATGAGTCTTTGGATCTCAGTTCAGACCCCATTTAGTCCACAGCAGATAAAAGAAGAAGGGTCCTTGCCGTTTTAGCTTCAGGGGCTTTCCCAGTGGATGATAAGGGAAGACAGACTGGAAGGAATCATTACAGAACGACCACATTCATTTAAAATGGGACTCAACCATTATTACTAATTAAAGTTATCAAATAGTCATAAAATGATTAAACCTTTTCATGTTTCTCAGCTAGAGAAGAAACAAAGAAGTCTGTGTGGACACCACAGAAATTCTGAGTTTCAGCTTGGAACAGTTCAAGGTCCATGCTGCTTGTCACTGGCTATAAAACGTTTTCGGAAATTCTGGAGATGACAGTTTATGACCTGACAAAACAATAAAAGGCTAAAATGTTACATCTTCAGGATTGCATTTGATACAATAAATATGACAGTTTCAAATGTAAATGTGTTTTTTATCCCAAAAGCTAAAAATGTAAAAAAGTAAATATGTGGGTATTAAATTTCCCTATTTAATAAGCTAAATTTATTAGGTAGGTATTGATAAGACTTGATATGTTTTCTGTCTTTAAAGGGCCATATATGCTCTAGACAATTAGTATTTTGTAAAACTGACGGCAAAACTGAGTCTTTGGACAGTAAAAATTGCTTATCCCTTGTCCAACCGAAATAACATTTTTTTCCCTGCAGACAGTGCCCCAGAATCTTATCTTCAAAATATAAATAGTTCTATAACCTCTACAAGTGTTATGCTCGAAAAGAATTTGTCTGAGTGAATGTAAATATGTCACTTTACATTGACATTTCAAAAAATACTCCATCACTGGCTGTATACTGGTTAATGTGTTAATTCTTGAACATGAATATGTTTTTTAAATAGTTACAATTACATGTTTTAGAAAAAAATGTTTTATTTTAAACATCCTCAGTTGATATGTCTAAAGTGACAGGTTGTTAACATTTTTGGATAAATCCTTTAAGGTCTACTGAATTAGATTAAAAAGAAAAAACATAACATAATCAATTTTTTCTGGCTATTTAACATGACATAGCTATCACATTACACAAAGTCTGTTCCTGATCGGTTCATTTATTCCATGCGATGTCTCCTCCTCTGAAAGCTTGGCCTCCTATCAATGAGTTCAGGAAGACTAAGACATAACCAAAGAACCAATCGATAAACCTTGCGGGACCAGAGCAGAAGACAAATCTGATCAACCTCAAGGTCTGGTCGCTATGCTATGTTTGTCGTTTTTGTGTATTTGCAACACTCCAAATTTTAACCATCAACTTTGGACGTGTTTCCAAAGTCTTTTAATAGCTCTCTTTAACTAATATCCTCTTTGTATCCAATCCTGTTTCAAAAACAAAGAGAGGAACCATCTAAAGATCTAGGCCAGAACCAATAACTAGTCTGAGAGACCATCTGGCTGAAACAACAGCTGTTCTGGCTGAGGTTTTGTTCTGCTAGCCAAGTCTAGAGATGGGTGTGTAGGAACCACACACCAGCAAAAATCCAGTTGGTTCTGTGATTGAGGCAACAGCCTGTCTTTGGCCCACAGGATGGTGTTTAATTTTTCCTTCAATGGCAGTTATGGTGCTAAAAGCTGAAAGGTTCAATTGGTTCTATGATTTTCAATTCCTCCTCCGTATCTCTTTCTCCTGAGGTATTTTCTGAGTTTTTGTTGTAAAAGATTCTTTTCATTCTTAATAATAATATGTATATTTTTTTTCTTTCAAAATAAATGACAATTCAACAGCAACCATCTCAGGAAAAATACAGCACAAGTTAACAAGCATATTGGGTGTATGTGTTTGTCTGATTCTATATAAATGAGACTGTTAATTAATCACACAAACAAATACATACAAATGAATAAATAAAGACACATTCCAGGAGCTGCCGGCACTGCGTATCTCTTCCCAGTGTCTCCGAGAAACAGTGGGCGCTCTCATTAGGCACAGGGACGACATCTCGTGATTCATTACCCGCTCCATACAAAACCCTACTATTAAAACTCCAAAAGCTATTAGAGAAATCCATAATGAACCCCACTAGCAGCAGGTGCACATGGGGGTCTGGCTCCTGGAGATGACACAAACAACCCTGCTACATGACAATGTGGAATTCTTTAGGCCATTAGTATCCCTCTGCAGCTGTGGTGGATGGTATAAAGGAGATGTCTACTGGTTTTTGGGTTAAGTCCAGCTCCACCTTTCTTTATTTGCAATGCTAGACATGTCAGTGAAGCTCTGGTTGTTGGAGTGGCATGGAGGTGTTAGTCAAACATGGCACAACAGTATTGACGGTAAAATGTATATTGAACGGAGTTCAGAATAGGATCAGCAAGACACACATTATGATGGATCAAAACTGGCTGAAGAACAGCGCAATGGTCTTAATATTAGTCTGGCTTCACTGCCACCCTGTGTTTGCCCACTTAAAACTTCCTTTCCTCTGGCTTCAGAGACCAATAACAGCTGGAGGGGAGTTACTCGTTTGCAGAAAAACAGATTGATCTGGTGTGAATTTGGTCTGAGGCTAAATAAATAAATATCTTGAGACTAGCCTTAAAAAAGGGGCAAAAAGAGTAAATCTAAAACAGACAGCAGAGGAGAGACAGAGAGAAAATGTGCATTTGGTCTCCTCATCATTATAACCTTAGTCAGACTTCATACTTCCTTTCCTTTTATCTTTGACACACTCCATCTGTTTCTCATCATGTGAAACCCCAATATAAATACAGTACCAGGCCTGTGTGGTTTATAAGGGCCTACACACAACCAAAGTGCATGTTACTTCTAAGCATGCTTAGGAACATGCAATGCTATATTGTTGGCCATCAAGCTTAAAATGGCATATGAAGCAAAAACCTCTCACATAAAAGTACATATCAGGGAATATCTGGATTTCTCTAGTCTTTTGGAACCACCTGAGAGAATCACATACAAGTGCTTCTCTAAATTACCCCAAAATTTATGGAAAAAAAAAAAATTAATATATTATATTAAATATAATTATTATATATAATTTTATATATATAATATTATATATAAATATTTTATAAAATATTATATGTAAAATTTTAATATAATATTAAAAGTTAATGTATATTATTGCCCAAAACGGTCGAATAGTGCAGCAAATTAAAAGGGTTTTATCTGTAATTTTTATAATTTTTAAAAGGGGGAAAGAAAACTTAAAACTCAGTTTCTCAGAAAAGTTTTTTATATTTTTTATACAGAAATGTGAGCCTGCTGAAAAGTATCTCCATGTACTCTACAGTATATGCACTAAATTGTTGGCCATGGCTTCTTTTGCTTGAATTACTGCATTAGTGCAGTGTGGCAAGAGCCTGTTGCTCTGCTGAGGTGTTCACGAAGCCCAGGTTGCTTTAATAGCAGGCTTCATTTTATCTAGATTATTGGATCTGTTATCTCTCACCTTCTCTTGTCAACAACCCATAGAATCTCTCCGGGGTTAAGGTTTTAGGTCAGGTATAGGACAATCAACCTCGGTCATACCATGGTCATTAAAGATGATATAGGTGCTTGTAACAGTGTGGGCAGGTACCAAGTCCTGCTGGAAAATGAAATCAGCATCTCCATAAAGCTTTTCAGCAGAGGGACACATCAAGACACTCATCAACACACTTTTTAACCAGACTCTGGGACCTTGATTTTCAAATTAAGAGCATAATTTATTTTCATCTAAAAAAAGAACTCTGGAGCACTGACCAACACTCCAGTCCCTTTTTTCTTTAGCCCAGATGCATCCGATGTTGTCTCTAGTTCATGTGTAGCCCATGTGTGTGTGTGGTGGCTCTTGATGCTTATACTTCAGCCGCAGTCCACTCCTTGTGAGCTCCTCCAAACTCTTGAATAAACTTTCCTTTACAATCCTTTCAAGGCTGTGGTTATGACTGATGCTTGTGCACCTTTTTCCACCACACTTTTTCCTTCCACTCAACTATCCATTAATATGCTTGCACTGTGTGAACAGACGGCTTCTTTAGCAAAGCCCTTTGTGGTTTACCCTTCATGTGGAGCACGTCAATGACACTGGTTCCGTAGTCTTTCCCATGACTGCATATGCCATAACATGGCTATAATATGACATTTTATTATTAAAAATACATTTTTGTTAGTCTTATATAAGTTCTAATTTTCATAAAGATTTAAATGAACAGAAACAAACACTTGAAAACAATATATTAGAGTGAATGTTTACTTCGAATTACTGACATAACTAAATTTTTCGATATATTGAGATCCTCCTGTTCAGATGCCACATCCATCCAGACTTCTAGACTGCAACAATTTCATTAAATAACACAACAGCCACATTCAACCTTCAAAAAGTAATGCCTTCAACGTCAGATGACCTCTACATTCTGAATCAAACTCAGA
The DNA here is from genome assembly GCA_036173005.1 of Crenichthys baileyi. NCBI lineage: Eukaryota > Metazoa > Chordata > Actinopteri > Cyprinodontiformes > Goodeidae > Crenichthys > Crenichthys baileyi. The sequence continues at coordinate 79,570 of JAHHUM010002087.1, forward strand.
AGCAAAAAGAAAAGTGTTCATGCAATTGTCACACCTCTCTGTAAAAGTTTCACTGCCTTCCGACAACCTGACCTGCACGGTGTGCAGGTAGTTGGAGGACCGATCCATGGGGAGAAGGGCCTAGAAATGGAGAATATCCTGGGTGGCAGTGATTGCCCTTCCACTGTGTACCTCATCCCTTCTTCCAGGGTATGCAACCATGAAGTCAATCAGCATGACACCAGGACATCAATCATTCAAACTCCCTTTGGGGTGACCTGCTTGCTCCTGGAAAGCATACAGGAATAAGCAGAAAAAACCTGTATATATTTCTCAGAATGGCAGTGGCAATGAGGTAGATTGTTCCAGTCCATTTCTGCTATAGGCTGCACAGTGCAAGTTATAAAAGCATTTAATTTATCATTTTTTGTGTGGTTTTTAATCTCACGGCTCTCTGTGCTGTATTCAGTGAATTAAATGATACATTCTTTTTAGTTCCTCAAGCCTTCCATTTCCACTTTCTGCCAAAGGGGAGTAAAATAAAAATTTTCCTGGTCGATTATCCCACATCCAGTTTTGCATCCTCCTTCAAACAAATCTCCTGCTCCAAAGGGCCCTTGCCCCCATTAATAATTCCCTCTCTAATCTTCTCTTTCCATCTGATCAGGTCTTTTCTTCACAGCCCCTCTCCATTTCTCACCTGCCCTGAAACTCCATCAACACCTCCTCTCCTCCCTCTGTGCAGGGTTCACTGCTTTTGATGTCCTGTTGTTAGCTTAAAATGAGTTTTAACAACTGTATAATCTGAAATAACATTGCCCCAGCCAGTTCCTGAAAGGGTGGGGAGAGACTAAGAGAAGGCAAAAGAGAAGAAGGGGCATGTTATGAGCTAATGCATATTCCCTGGATATACCGCATAACGTAATGAGTTTTTGTGAAAAGGGGCAGCAGAGTGTATGGGAAAGGGAGAAAGACAAAATGGATGGATGAGCAGGGGAGACATGGGAAGGTGGGTAGGCTGGGTGAGAAAAGGGGGAGGGGTGTCAGATGGAATCAGGGTGAGGTTTGGCTGAGTCAATCTATTTAAAAAAATCTTGTGTTTGCTCCTCTGAAACCACTCTGATCGGCAGTAGGGGTTTGGTCAACTGATCAAAATTATATTCTCATATTGATGGCAAGCATGGATTTTCTCATGCTGAGGATGTTGAATATGTGATAGTAATAAATGACCTATTCAGGTTAAATTCTTAAATTGATCTGATTTTGCAGATGTAGTAAAACTTCTTTTTTGCCTCAGACTAAATAAGTTGACTTTAAAATATTCTATATGTGAATTGTTGATGTGCCAGGAGTTTAATAGTATCTCTTTGAGTTTGCATGCTTGGCTTGAAGTTCCTCTTTTTTTTAATTTATAATCATTATGCAACTCAGCACTGAGCTAGCCTTTGGTCGACCTCTGAATTCTTTGAAGATTTCATTATTAGAGATAGAAATCTCCTATGCTGCAGAGGAAAGAGGGCTATAGTCTAATTCACTCTTCCATGACTCATCATTACACTCCAGAGCTTTAGAATATAGCTGCACCACCTCCTTACTGTCTTCATCATTCCTAATACCCATTTCCTTCTTTCCCTTCACCTAGCATTAAGTAGCCAGCCCTCCTCCCTCGCTCCATTCAAACCATTGGTATTGTATGTCACTAACAGCACTTATTCGCCCTACAACACAGCTAAGAAGCCTGTGCTCCCTCACTGGCAGTCTCTAGTGTGGTCAGAGTAGTAGGCCAATTGTGGCCAAGTCATTGATCGCAAGAAATAATGGATCTGGCTTTGGCTGATAATGCATGATGTAATTGTCAAAGGGGTTTAATTATATGCTTATTACATGGCGTAGTGAGCATTCACGCTCTCTTCCCATTTACGTCACACTTGATATGAAGGCCTTAGAAACTAAAGAGGGAAAAATGTCTTTTAAGAATTAAGGTCTGCATATATTGTGCACATCTACAGGAAATGGATCAAACTATTTGCTTTAATAATCTTTCTTGCAATATATAGAGAATCTATATAAAACAAATGTATAAAAGCACAATCATTTTGAAACCTCAAATTTTCTATTTGCAATATTTTTGGAACCAACACATTAAGTTATCCACTCAGTAGATAGGTGCAGTTAATACAGGTTCTTTCTTAAATGCGGTGCAGATCACCTTTCCCTTTCATCAAAACATTTAGAAATACCAACCACCAAGTTGAAACCACTGTGACAACTTAAAATTTTCATCTAATGAGCTTCAAAACCCAACTATTAGTATTTTTAAACTCGATGACTATATCTTTTGTGAATTTCAGTTTATTTATGAAGCACATTTGAAAAAAACATAGAGTTACCAAATTGCTGCTCACCACAAAATTTAAACCAATTTTGAAACAAATAGTTGATTATTCTACTTGAATATCTACCACACTGCTAGAACCTTTACAGTTTTGATTGGTAAATTTCATTCCAGTTGAGCTAGTGTTGCTCATGGAGTTCCACAGGGCTCAGTTCTTGGGCATTTACAATTTCATTTATGAATGCCCCCATTTGGTCCTTTTACTAGACATCATATAATCTCATCACTTCTTCAATGAAAATACAGTTATATATGACTGTTTTTGCTAGTTGCTTTAGGATTGTATATAACATAATTTATTGCTTAATCTATGTCAAACATTGGCTGTGAGGGATTTTCTGAAAGCTAATTTTCTACCTAGCTCCTAATAACCTAAAATATCGAATTAATCGTTCTTCTTACATAAGTAATTCACAAGGAATATTGATGGTGTTTCAGTGGGAGTCTATTGGTACCAGAAGATTTTATGTCCTGGACGTGTCATTTTTGAGAAAATTCTAGTTGTTAAGATCATATCACCTCATCCAGATATAATACATAGTCTAAGACTTAAAGTAAAAATGTGTTTTGAACTGATAACAATAGCTGTTAACCACTGCTATATAACTTTATACCAGATGCACAGTTATATCAAAATCAGCATCTGACACTGAAGTATGAGTTAGCATCCCGTTAATCTAAAATTTCAATCATAACACACAGCCCTTCTTTCCCCACATTCTCTTATTTCTCTAGGCCATGCTGAACTGTAATGGTGGCCTCATCGCATGTCTGAGTGCATACGCTACACTGAGCAATGCTTTTCAATTACCTGCGCTGGAGCTCCAGATGAAAATACACAGCACATATTTTTGAGGCAAAATGCTTAGGTCAGAAGCACTGAGAAATAAAATATACCTCATGTCATTTAATTTGACAGTTGTCCTTTCCCAGCTGCTGAATAGAGGTCGTCAAATGTACAGCTGTCACTCTGTGGCTGTATACAGTGCAGTTCACAGGCACATTCAATGCAGACATGTTTATGAATCAAGCTCTTTTTCCTGGAATTTAGATTTCAGAACATTTGCATTCATAAATAATACTATACTGGATATATTGCTAATTTTAGTAGGAAAAAGGAACAATATATTTTGTTACCAAGTCCTTAAAGCCTTTACATTTTCTCAGCAACATAAGCAGACATGCTAATCACAAACCTGAACTGGAAACTGGAACTTAAAGGCCACTTAGACACTTAAAATTTAAACTAAATATTAATTCATTTTAATTCATAATATATGGATTCACTTATTTTTTTGCAGTGTGGGGAATATTTTAAAAGAATATGTGAAAAGTGATTATAAATGTTTAGAATAAGAATATTAATATTAATATTGCAAAAGCACAAAGCACATGTCATTTATCCAACATGTCTGAACAACTGCAGAGCATTCAACATTAGCACCAATTCCCCATTGGATATATTTAGGAAAAACAATCCCATCAAAATCTTATTGGACAACAGCTTACATCAGTATTCATGGTCTCATCTGAATTTTCCACAGCTGATTAATTATGTTTAAGATAGCTATGTATCTGTTGTCATGTCCAGCATGCTAAGACCAGTTTTATCTGGGACTCAGATTGCTAAATAAATGTCATTAATCATGTTTTTGGGGTTGAAATAAGGAAAAGTAAGGGGTGTGGTTAGGAGGAGAAGTGTTGTAAATCTCCTGGTGTCTGCCCATGTTGGGGGCTGCATTAATGACTTCAAGTAGGGAACAGAGGCTCTGGTCTGGTGCGTAATGGTGTCCTCCTGGAATAGAAGAGGCTGTGTGTGTGTGTGTGTGTGTGTGTGTTTGGTACAGAGAGAAGCAGAGCTTGAATACATTGGGATGTTTGTAAAGGGTGAAACCGGGCTCCTCTGAATTGTTGCAGTCGGCTTAATGCACCTGCTTACCTACATAACATCCAGCTGAGCAGACACTGCTGTTTAACAACAATAAACAACGAAGCTGCAACACATTGATAAATTAATTGCATTTACATGGACATCTCAGGAAATTAGAGAATCATTAAAAAAGTTAATTTATTTATAGAGTTCAATCTAAAAAGTGAAACAAATGTATTATATAGATCCATTACAGACAGGTTAATATTGTTAACCTGTGTTAGAAATTCTGGCTTACAGCTAGTGAAACCCAAAATCCGGTTTTCAGAAAATGTAAATGCTGCATAACAACAAACAAAAAAGATTTTAATACAGAAATGTTATGTTGCGGCTTACAGAATCATGGGGAAAACTGTTCATTTGACGGTTGTCCAACAGACAATAATTGACACCCTCTGTAAGGGTAGAATACAAAAGGTATTTGGTAAGGAATACAAGTCTGGCAGAAAAAAAGTGCACAACCAATAGAGATAATTGCAGCCTTGAGAGGATTATGAAACAAAGCCAATTCAAGAAACTGGAGGAGAAATGGAAATTAGCATCTTCATAAAGCTTGTCAGCAGAAGGAAGTGCAAAATGCTCTAAACTTGGTAAGCAATCCTGGTTGACAGCTTGGCTCACTTTGGACATGATAAAACACAGCGGACCAACACTAGCATATGACATTGCTCTTTAAGTTGTTAAGATCATATCTCCGGAAACTTAACTCTGGACCTTAAGCAACAAAGATTTTTGTGCCTCTCTGCTTTTCAACCAGACTTTCCAACCACCCTCTTCTCCTCAGACCCTTAGATCTTTGAGCAACAGAAGACCAGGAAACCTCCAGGACCTAATTGTCTTTCCCCCTTCTGCTTAAAAGCCTCAAGTGACTAATTAGCCCCCACACCCCACAACTGGACCCCTGTCAATAGGTTGGGGACTACACTTCATCCTGCACCACCTCGACCACCTAGGGACATACACCAGGATCCTCTCTATGGACTTCAACTTAGCCTTTAACTCCATTAACCCAGTCATCTTCCACCAGAAGGTCACCCAGCTCACAGTGCCGTCCTCCACCTGTCAATGGAACACCAACTTCCTGACTGACTGGCAGCAGGAGGTGAAACTGGGGAGCATCTTCTCCCCCACATCAGCACCGGCGTCCCCCAGAGGTGTGTTCTCTTCCCACTCCTCTTCTGTACACAATTGACTGCACATCAGCTGACCCATCTGTGAAACTCCTGAAGTTTGGCGATGATTCCACTAAAAACTATAATCTCTAAAAATGACAGAAATAAACCCTTGAACTATATCACGTTATGTGTAATGAATCTACACTGCTCAATAAAATAAAGGGAACATTGAAATAACACATCCTAGATCTGAATGAATGAAATATTCTCATTGAATACTTTGTTCTGTACAAAGTTGAATGTGCTGACAACAAAATCACACAAAAATCATCAATGGAAATCAAATTTATTAACCAATGGAGGCCTGGATTTGGAGTCACACTTTGATGTAATGTCCTTAAAACAAGTCAAAATGAGGCTCAGTATTGTGTGTGGCCTCCACGTGCCTGTATGACCTCCCTACAATGCCTGGGCATGCTCCTGATGAGACGGCGGATGGTCTCCTGAGAGATCTCCTCCCAGACCTGGACTTAAGCATCCCCCAACTAATGGACAGTCTGTGGTGCAACGTGACGTTGGTGGATGGAGCGAGACATGATGTCCCAGATGTGCTCAATCAGATTCGGGTCTGGGGAACGGGCGGCCCAGTCCATAGCTTCATTGTCTTCATCTTGCAGGAACTGCTGACACACTCCAGCCACATGAGGTCTAGCATTGTCCTGCATTAGGAGGAACCCAGGGCCAACCGCACCAGCATATGATCTCACAAGGGGTCTGAGGATCTCATCTCGGTACCTAATGGCAGTCAGGCTACCTCTGGCGAGCACATGGAGGGCCATGCGGCCCTCCAAAGAAATGCCACCCCACACCACTACTGACCCACTGCCAAACCTGTCATGCTGAAGGATGTTGCAGGCAGCAGATCGCTCTCCACGGTGTCTCCAGACACTCACATCTGTCACATGTGCTCAGTGTGAACCTGCTTTCATCTGTGAAGAGCACAGGGCGCCAGTGGCGAATTTGCCAATCCTGGTTTTCTCTGGCAAATGCCAAGCGTCCTGCACGGTGTTGAGCTGTGAGCACAACCCCCATTTGTGGACGTCGGGCCCTCATACCATCCTCATGGAGTTGGTTTCTAACCGTTTGTGCAGACACATGCACATTTGTGGCCTGCTGGAGGTCATTTTGCAGGGCTCTGGCAGTGCTCCTCCTGTTCCTCCTTGCACAAAGGCGGAGGTAGCGGTCCTGTTGCTGGGTTGTTGCCCTCCTACGGCCTCCTCCACGTCTCCTGGTGTACTGGCCTGTCTCCTGGTAGCGCCTCCAGGCTCTGGACACTACGCTGACAGACACAGCAAACCTTCTTGCCACAGCTCGCATTGATGTGCCATCCTGGATGAGCTGCACTACCTGAGCCACTTGTGTGGGTTGTAGAGTCCGTCTCATGCTACCACGAGTGTGAAAGCACCACCAACATTCAAAAGTGACCAAAACATCAGCCAGAAAGCATAGGTACTGAGAAGTGGTCTGTGATCCCCCCCTGCAGAACCACTCCTTTATTGAGTGTGTCTTGCTAATTGCCAAAGTCGGTCCCCAGTCGGTCGTGGCAGATGGCCGCTCACACTGAGCCTGGTTCTGCTGGAGGTTTCTTCCTGTTAAAAGGGAGTTTTTCCTCTCCACTGTCGCTACATGCATGCTCAATATGAGGGATTGTTGCAAAGTCAACGCCAGTGACTGTCCACTGTCTCTACATGCTCATCCAGGAGGAGTGAATGCTGCAAGTCACTGACTGGATGCAATCTGCTGGGTTTCCTTTCCTTAGACAGAAAAACTTTTTATCCAATTTGAATAAATAACTAACTCTGACTGCACTGTTCAATGATTAGGATTATTTGGAATGTATGTACCTGACTTTTGTGAAGTGCCTTGAGACGTGTTGTGAATTGGCGCTATATAAATAAAACTGAATTGAATTGAATTGAATTGAATTTCCCCCTGTTGTCTATTCCATTTGCACAACAGCATGTGAAACTGATTGTCAATCAGTGTTGCTTCCTAAGTGGACAGTTTGATTTCACAGAAGTTGGATTTACTTGGAGTTAAGGGTTCACTTTTTGAATTGAATGAAGAATATAAATAATCTTTTGAACATATTTGAATTCATTGAGATGCACCTGTATATGACAGTGATTCTTCTCTAAAAAGCAATTCACACAGCTCCACCTGACGGTGTGGGGCACCTGAAGCAAAGCAAAACATCTCATTGCCTTGTGAACATTAGTTTGGAGGTTACACTATAGTCCTATTTTTCAGCATTTAGTAATTAGGTGGAAACGCTCAGATCAAATATGGAACAACAAACACTAGCAGTTATCTTTTATAATCTCCTGTATGGAAATGACTGTTTGATTTTCTCCTCATGCAAATGAGATTTTCAATTAACTAAAGAAGAAAAATCTGGGGCTTGGCAGAGCGTTCAGTGCTTGTCTATTGTGTCCTCCCCATACACACAAATAAATCATGAATACCTAAATAGCATTTCACATTTGAGATACTTATTGTGCGGCGAGAGAGAGAGTAAAGAGAGCATCTTTTAACATGCAAATAAAACACACCACTTTGTTTTTCCTTGCAAAGATCAATCATAATTGGGCAGGTACACACAATCACTGGGGTAATGTGATGACCTATTTTATTTTTGGATCACGCACCCCAAATCTTTTTACTCCACTCCCACGTGTACTGCTCTGCGCACACACCACTATCACTGACTTCAGGGAAAGAAGAAAGAAGCTCATTATCAAAGGTTTCCCATGCTCGCAGCACACAGCCACATTTCATTTTCCTGCTCACTACTTCAGTATGATATTCCATACCTTATTTTCTACTTATGTTGAATAGAATGTCAACTCATATTATGTGCTCCCTGGCTGCGTTTCGAAGTCTACATGCTTCTAAAATCACAAATAAGTGCACTCTGATCTCTAGTTGTTCAGCAATCCTGACTTCAGAGTTTGAGTTAAACAGATTAGGTCTGAGGAACAACTCAGTGCACTCCTCATGAATGTTCTGATGGATTCTTTAATAATGCACCACAGAAGGCTTTACCAATGAACCGTGAACACAAAGAGAACAAGTACATAAATGCAGAAAGTGGATATCAAAATAGCATGAAGTTTCACCAGTGACAAAACATTATGGAGTAAAAGCTTGGTGCAAGTTGGTTTTTCTTTCTGCACATTCGCCTGGGGCTTTAAGAACATGACTGAGATGCTGCCCCCAGTGTAAACAAGAGATCAACTTTACCAAACAGAAGATGTTGAAGAGCATCACAAGGTATTGAAATGAGCAAAAGATCATCAAGAGGTCGTAGGTTCAAATTCAGTGTGTCTCTTTAAAGTATAATGCATGACTGTCACCACATGTTTTCACATGTGTGCACACATCTTACATGCCTGGACGTTCAAGAGATGTGTCTCTGTGGTATTAAGAGTACTAAAACCAAAATCACTTGATGGAACAAGTGCTGAAGTGAGAGTCAGCATTGTTTGGGTCTACTTCAGTGGATAAAATGCTTACAGTTATCAGTGTGTGTGTGTGTGTGTGTGTGTGTGTGTGTGTGTGTCTTTGTGTGTGTACAGCGTGCACAACAAAACAAGAGAGCTGGGATTGATGTGAGCACATTTGAGAACTGCTGGATGTGTTTACCAGTGGATTTCCACAGTACAAGGAACTAATTCTGCAGGCTTTTACACACACGTATCAATCTTGTCTGACCTGGCCCAGAGCTGCGTCCTCCCCAAGGAGCTACTCTCTCCCTCTTCTTCACTCTTTCCCTTATCCGTTTCCCTCCACTCTTTATTTCACCTCCTCCTTCGTTTTTTCATTTCCTTTGACTCATTCTCCTTTTTGACTCACCCTTCTTTTTCTCTTCTCTCCTTCCATCTCTCTTCCTCTATCTGACCTCATCCCTCCTCTAAATCTATGTCCTGTCAAGCGAAGCACCAGGAACGCGGAAGTTGTGAACTTGTGAGGAGTAAGATCAATAAAGCAAGGACAGGCTGAACGATCCACCTAGAGACAATGCATTTTGTGCAGACGATGGCACGTTGAGGCCATAAATCCCACCATCTAGGATGTCTGCTGGGCAAAGAGTGCTGCTCGTCGTCATCTGGAGGGAGCAAAGCAGTCACTGTAAACAGTTGCGTCAGACCTCCCATCACTGCCAGTGGAATGAATAAATCCACATTAGCAGGAGTGATGAAAGAGACTTTGATGCATGTTCATAACTAAGTTGCATCAATGAAATATGAGTGGGTTGTGCCATATATGTCATGACAACATACGGTGGATGGGTTTTCATGTGAAGGAGGCTCATATGCTGCCTGAGATGATCTTTGAATGAGCTGCTGATAATAACAAGGACTTACGATTGAGCAGAAGCATAATCTGCAGCCTCTCAGAGCTTGAATGCCTCTTTGACCCTTATACTGATGCATTATATTGATACATGTGTCTAATCTACATCTAGATCTGGGCTCTTATTAGCAGCTCAGCTGGTTTGGATGAATGCTTGGACTGATGTGATGCTGGAAAATTTAAATCCTTATTCATGTTTAGCTTTTTCGCAGAAGGTTAGGGTTTAACTGACTAAATCTTTTAAACTTTAACTTAAACCCAGTTTCATCTAAATAAAAGCAGCCCCAGACCATAATGGAGCCAATACTGTGTTTTACCATGGGTGTGCTGTTCCTTTAATTATGCTCAGTGTTATTTTGTTGGCAAACATATATTTTGGAAATGAAGAGAAAAAGTTCTACTTTGGTTTCATCGGACTACGGAAACCCTGAAAGTCAGGTGAGAAAAAAAAAAAAACTTTTTAGAAAGTGTGTCTTCCATCCGTCTTCTGGTGTAAAATAAACACAGCATTCTAATAAAGAATATTATACCTATAATCAAACATGGTGGCAATAGTGTGATGGTCTGGTTTGCCGCTACAGGACGACTTGTCATAGTTGATGGAACTAAGAATTCTACTCTCTACCTAAAAATCTTGAAGCAGGATGTCTTTCCGTCACTTTATTACTGTAAGCTCAAGTGAATTTGGGTTTTGCGGGAAGACAATGATACAAGGCACACTAAATGGCTCAATAGAACATGAAGGTTTTGGTGTGGCCTAGTCAAAGACCAGACTTAAACTTGATTGAAATGCTGTGGCATGACCTCAAACATGCCTTTGATACTTAAAAATATTTGATATAGCTGAATTGTAACAATTCTGCAAAGAAGAGTGGGCCAAAATTCCTTTGCAATGTAAAAGAGTCATCACTGTTTTAGCAAACACCAGAGGGCAAGTATTGCTGCCAACGATGGAACAACTGGTTAGTAGATTTAAGGGTTAACTACTGTTAACACCAGGTCCGAATGGTTTTGATAATTTTATTCCCCTAATTAATGAATCATTGGAAAAATGCTTGTGTATTTACTCAGGATATCTTTTTCTCATTTTAAAATGTATTTGATGATCTGAAACATTTAAGTTTGAACTCTGGAAGGGGACAAATATTTTTTACATGTTCATTAATTCTACAAGCTCCCCGAGTTTGAGCACATCTTCTTTGACCTTTTATATGACCCCTTTTAATAATCCTTGCTATTAGAGATTCATACTGATCTACCAAGAGATGAAAGACTTGCCTCAGTCAAAATCAGAATATACAGAAATACACATGCCTAATGTTAACAATCAATAACAGAAGGAGAAGCAGCTCTTTGCTAGGACTGTTTAATATGTATGTGTGGGTTAGGAGCAACCACAGAAAAAAAAGAATCGTTTGTATTCTACACATAAATATCAGGCTGTTTGGTCCCATCCCAGCAGTCTTCATATTTCCTGGTGACATTATCAGCTGTCTCCATCGTGTGCAGTGCGGGAAATAAATTGCATTTTTGCCGGTGGTTCTGTGGATGCAGACGCCAGGAGGAGCATTATAATATAAAACATGAATAAACAAAATCACTCATGAGCAAATGTGCAGGAGCATGGGGAGGTAATCTCCTTTAGGCATGGCCCTTGAAATTAACTCAAAGAATCTGCACATGAAACGTGTTAAGAAGATTAATCAAATATTTCTCCTCCTCCGAACACCCTCTACCCCAAAACTCCTGCTTCTATTCAAAGTTTTTTCAGTCCTATCTTCCATTTAAATATTGTGATTTTGACTTTTTTATTATTTTGCTTACTTGAGGAAGATTGCTTGGCCACAGGTGATTTAGAGTGAGGCAAAGTATATAATGCTGTATGTACGAAATTGTCATATCTATTTTGTAATGTGGCTTAGTGTGGGCATGTATGTCCAGAATGCAAGACTTGTGCATGGCACAGAAAGGGTTGGACCACGGCAGTGCACTTGAATAAGCTGAAGAGTAGGCAACCTACGCAGATAATACTTTTAAATTTAAAATCTGTAGTTGGAAAACTGCATGCAGAAGTGAAAGCAAGGGAAGGTTTATATTGATGCAAGAATGGGAATAAGCTGTTTTCTCTGTGCATGTTGCAGTATCAGTGCATGAAAGGGGTACAATGTGCTCACAAATACAGTGGATCCCAAAGGTGTACACACCCCTATTATAAATACATACTTTTTTAATGTAAAACCGGTTAAATACTTTATGAAACACTTTTAGATTCAACTATACATTGATTATTTGGTGGGGGTCAATCACTATGCAATCTCAATCATGTATTTTCCTATTTTACTCTCATTATTATATGCACCATGACGCAAAGTCTGTAAAAATCTATCCAGAGAGAATGATGCTGCTACTACAATGTTTTAAGGTGTAGTGTTACTTAGATGTTGCTAACAGTTATTTTTGTGCCAAGCATACTATTTGGAACTGGGATCAAAAATATTAAGTTTGATTCCATCAAACCTTGATGTTTTCTTTGGAAGAAAAGGTATTTACCTAGCAATTCTACTCCTCTTTCCAGACATATTGAGGACACAGGAGATTG